>OZ018324.1:15646739-15929239 GCA_963969495.1 Ceratothoa steindachneri | reverse complement strand
GTTGTACAGGCACAGTACAATCTCCTAGTTCCGATAACCAAACTGGCGCTTAATATAGCCTAGCATCCTTTCGAGAACTTGAGGTCACTAGTGATTGTTAGAGAGAGAGAGAGAGAGAGAGAGAGAGAGAGAGAGAGAGAGAGAGAGAAGAGAAAGAGTTCATGTCAAGTAGAAACTTAGCGACATAAACAATGCTTACAAAAATACATCCAGTCGACTAATGCGAACTCTGTACACTTAGAAAATATAGGTTTCCGAAGTAATTAGACAACATATGACTATTTGCAGACTTTTCAAGAATTATTGCAACAAATTAAGGTATTGTTTGTTTCTTTTCTGCTTAATCTGGGTATAACTTTCTGTAGGCCTCCTAGGTTGCATCCCAAAAGTTATTCTTTTATGACGAAGGGATTAGTGTGGGTGCTGTAGTCAATGTGATAAACATAGGAATATGGTCAATGGCTGTGAGGAGACCAGACTGAGCACAAAATGGTGGAAGGGAAAGTTAGGATGCGCAAGCAAGATGTTCCTAGGTACAGAAACGTCAGGAATTCAGCTCTAATTATCTCTGGTAGGCCTCTCCGCAGGTGTAAGTCGAGGTTCTTCCCTCGACTGTTTGTTTGGAGGTAGCCATTAATTTTGGATCTGGCGTTGAGGTCGACAACGAAGATAACGGGATCGGCCTTCCCGAACAGTTCGTGGATTGGAAGGTATCTTCTATTTCGAGGCTGGTACCCCGATCACACTTCATTGTTCCCCATGTACATTTTGAGAGTGACGGTCAGAAATGAATCGTCCATCTCTTTCTTCCATTCACCTACTCTAACGGTGTAGGAGCTCTCTGTGCAAAGTATATTGCATGTTTAAGTTTATGTGTGTCCCTGGCAGATTAGGCACTTTATTTCCTGCGAGAAGCAGTGCATCCATGCGAGCTTTCCTATCCTCATTCAGAGAACAGAGTGTTTTTCTTTTTGGGGCAGTTTTATGTGAGATGATCCTCTATATTATAGCAGAAAAAGCACGTTAACAAGTGTTAGTGCGTGTCTTGCGAGATTTGCGTAGAGGCGATGAACATACTGAAGAAACCGGTCATCTTAGCCTTTTCCGCCATCTTTATCTCTTCCAAGAAAACTTTGAGCACATTGGTTAGTTTGAGGAACTTGACGACTTCCACCACTTTAGCCCACGCATGATTCTTCCCGATCTCTACCTTTATTTTTTCAGTTCTGGCTCACACCCAAGAGTTGATCTGCTTGCAGACGACCACCTTTCTTGTGATGACTGAAAAGGCCGGTTTCGGCTCGAATCCAATTGGGGGTAGTAGATCCGATGCCTCTTTGGAAGTTAGAGTCTCGAGGTTAGAATGTTTATGGCAGATGGCTGCGTATCCAAGACTTAGTTCAATGAGCTTCTTTATTCCCATATCCAGTTGTCCAAAGATTAACTTGAACACTTAGAACCTGGAAGGAAGTTCTTCTTTCGTCTGACAAAGCGAGACTAAGTATGTAGGTCCGGGTTCTTTGTTGGGACGTTCATTGCTCCCTCGTCCCTCGAGTCCAATCGGATGAGGAACAGCGGTGTCTTCACCCCGCCCACTTTTTCCGGTTGCATGAAAGGGCCATCAGTCATCTAGAGCCAGAGAGACGATCAAGCCAATACCCGAAGAGAGGCCTAGACGTCAGTATCATTAAACTAAGGGTGTTGTTCTTTCAAATCTTTAGTTCCCAATCCGACGAACTTAAATATGAATTATTAAAATTGTTGGCATCGGCCCATCTTCACTTATTTCTCTGAATTGTTCTCAATAACAAACTATTTAAAATTTGGATCATATTTTGAGTTTAAAGTTCAACCACAACCAGTATGCGATATAAAATCATAGTATACGTATATAGTTTTCATCTTACGTGAAGTAGCGCTTTATCATATGTGGAAACAATAAGGCGTAAATTTTACTGCCGCATTATACAGCTTAAAGAGATCTGAAAAAACTCGTCTTCAATTGAGTAACTTGACCCATCTCCAATTCAAACCCATCTCTTGCAATGTGGTTGTAGGTTCACACTTAATAATTGTAAAATAATTGATGCGGTCATCAGCTATCACACATTTTTCCACTAAATTCTTTATAAATTAAAAAGCTTTAGCTAACCTAAACTCCTCGTTTGAAACATAGGATGCATGCCACAGTGATCAACCTCAGCACCATCGAATTAGCTTCTCAAGCCATATTTAAATGGGCAGGTAATCCTTGCCATGAAGGTCTTCAACCCCAAACTCCAGCGTGCAACATTTCAATGAAGGAAAGCGTAGCGGTTGTAGGATAGTAATATTTGGTTTCTTTTACATTAATGGCATCTATCTTTAACCCTTTAACCGACTCCTCAAGGGTCCTGCTGCTGGAAGTGATGAAGTTTTCCCCAAGAGAGAATCTCTTTCAATAAGCTTCCCCCCCCCCCCCGAGAAGAAGAAAAGGGTATAATCAAGCGCATTGAAATGTTTCGGCTCTCTTTGATATTTTCATTTTTAATACACGACAATTCCACTGAAGGATATTTCCCTCCTTACCTATCTTTATTAAGCTATCATGCGCTATTTTGAGGACAAAGTCCCTACAGTGATGGCTCTAGTTCACTCGGAGAGATATCTCGGAGGGGTTTAGCTGCCGAACGTGCTATTGGCGTTGATATGTTCGTTTGAGTCCTTATTAGAGAAAGATCGTCTTGGCACTCTATGCCAGCTTTTCTTCCTCTCATTTCAAGTCTTTCAGCTAGCTAGGTGTTTTAGGGGTTGGAACTCCCTGCTGTTTTAGTTTAGGGATCGCCATCATTCCATTGTACCTTGTTTAGATTTGGGCACCTGCTAGGCAGCTGGAAATTTGTTATCCTTCTCCTCCTTTTCTGAGGCATGTTTAGATCTCTCAGAATGCGGTTCACTCTCACCTTCCTGTGTTTTAACCTCGAAGTTTAGCAACTTGATACATTAGCTAGGGCACTTGCTTTTCCTTGAAGGCGTCATGCGGAAGGAGAAAAGTCCCAGGTATTGGCAGTAGCAGGGATCACTTCATTTATTCTACCATCCTGACCTGGACGGTGCTCGTAGAAAGTAAATATAAAAAAAAGAGTTCCTGATGAGCATGAAAGCTACTGAACATCAGAGATACCTCACTCTCTTGTAGGTGAGGTAGCTATGGAGAATTTTACCGAATTAGAGGACTAGCCACAGTCTTTAGATTTTATGTTTCAGTCGGTCGATCCATACCTTATGGAATGCTTTGTTCACGTCTAGGCAGACCACATCAACCATGCAGCCAGAGATAAGCTCCTTAGCCACGTGTTGGTATGTTAGGGCTATCACAATCTCCGTGAACATTTAATTGATGCTTTAATTGAGCATGATGAAATAAATGAGAATAGAGATGCTGTGCGAACTATTCTTAAAAATGACTTTAATTTAAAGCCATAAAAAATTCAACGTCATCAAGAAATCTCAATCCAAGATAAGCAACGAAGTTTCTCATTTTGCCTCAAGGTTAAAGAAATATGCGATGATAAACAATTATTATTGAATAACATAATTTTCTGTGATGAATGTCACGTTTACCTGAAAGCCATGCCAAATAAATAGAGTCATTGGAAGTGAAAACTAACTAAGCCAAATAATCACTTTAAAAAATAATAAAAGTATGGTGTGGACTAAGTGGAAATAAGATTTATGGGCCCTATTTCTTTGTATATCATGAAACAGGAAAAGCTCAGTCACTTAACGCTCCTAGATATATTGAGGTGCTAAAAAGCATTTTTGCCAATAGCCCAAATCCTGACGTTTTTTTAATGTTTTTTTTCAGAGCTCATCTGGCGACTGCCTACTTGGGCATTAGTCGCCGTATTAAAACTGGCCTAGTTCTAGGCTACTTTAAAATAAAAATAAAGAGAGGAAAAACACCAAAAAAAAGGGGAAAAGGAAGCAAGCTCTTCGTTGGGGGGAGGTCCACCGGCGCAGGAGAGTGCAACCTAAAGGGGAAAAAAACAAAAGTAAAAACAAAAAAACAAAACAAAAAACAAACCTTGCTTAAATAATAGGGAGATGGCAGGCCTCCCCCCAAAAGTCAACAAGTCCACCAGTCAATGTGCACGAACTCGTCCCGAGTACAAGGGACAGGCGGTAGCGACCCCGCCCATCCCGGTTCCGGGACAGGTAACGCGCGCGAAGATCACTCAGACTGGGACATTCGACAAGAATTTGTCGAACAGTCTGGGGGACGTCGCAGTCGTCGCAATAGGGCGCAAGCGAGTGCTTACCAAATAGCGATGCGTCACACGAGTGTGTCCGATTCGGAGACGTCAGGAAACTCCTTCGAGAGCTAGATATAGCTCTCGGGCCGGTGGCGCCCTTGGTTCTGCCCAGAACGCCACCCTGGAGGGTACCACATTTAGCTATTTGTCGCCACGCCTCTGCTCCCAAAGCTTGTACGGCGCCGAGAGTATTGCGTTCGACCTTTTTGGAGCACACCTTGTGTGACGCTGGAACCGTGCCAGTGTATACGGATGGCTTCAAGTCCCAAGAGGGAGTCGGCTTCCACGCTGTATCCACTCTGTTTGAAGTCAGCGGGGCTCTACCAGGCGCTGCGTCTGCCTTCACGGCCGAGCTGGTGGCAATACACCACTCGGTACGGGAGATTACGCGACGTGCCTGGTTCGGAGACCGGATTGTGATCTATAGCGACTCACAAAGCGCCCTGAGTGCTCTCGGGGCATTGGAATCTCCCATCCCCTGATTCGCAATATCCGTGACGCCACGGTTATGGCGAGCCTTGCAGATGTCGAGATTATCTTCTGCTGGGTTCCTGGACATGTAGGAATTGTGGTGAATGAGCACTCCGATGAGGTCACCAAAGAGTCCACGAGGACTCTGCGACCGGACCAGCGTTTCACTCTTGCTCATACCTTCTGCAATAAACGATCGGCTGCGGATGCATAAAACTCGCATCCGTAGTCGAGCTTAGAACGAACAAAGGATAAATAAAAAAGTAGGGCCGTAGCCCTGTCAGCGCCCAAAGCGCTGAACGTCACGGAACGGAGAATGTGCATGGCACGGGTACAAGAAACCCTAAGGCTACAAAAATATGAGCCTCCTAGGTGAGGCGTCGGTCGAATACGCACCCGATTAAGAAACAAATCTGGGTCTGGTGAAACCGTGGATGGCGGCAGAAGTGCACCACCTTAGTCTTGGCCAAGGAAAACCGAAAACTGCGAGCTTCGGCATAGCGTGAGACGCGGATCAATGCCTATTGGAGTCGACGCTCCAAAGTTGGCATCTGGGCCGCGCCAAAAGAGATCAAAAGGTCATCCACGTAGAGCGTAGCAAGAACATCTTTCGGCAGCACCAAGGGGATGCCGTTGATGCTCAGGGCAAAGAGTGTGACAATGAGGACACTTCACTGCAGCACACCCTCTTCCTGCTCCTTTAAGCCGGAGAGGGCTCCCCCCACCCGTACGCGGAATCGACGATCTCGCAAAAATTCAGATATAAAGACTTGGAGGCGTTCCCTCGCCCCCATCGTGTGTAGAGTCTTCATGATACCGTATTGCCACGAGGTATCATAGGCCTTCTACAGATCGAAAAACACCGTGGCGTAGTGCTGTTTACGAAGGAAAGCCTCGCAGACGGCATTTTTCAGTCGGAGCAGAGCATCCGACGTGGAGTGGAACTTACGGAAGCCGCACTGTGCGGAAGACAGATGGCCTCAGCTGTCCAGGAAAAAGGCTAATCTAACATTTACCAATTTCTCCATCAACTTGCACACGCAAGAGGTTAGAGAGATTGGACAGAAATCGGTCGGAGTAGAGTGATCTCTTGCCGGTTTGCGAAAAGCGAACACAGTAGCGATTCACCAGGAGTCTGGGAGAAGACCCTCCACCTAGATCCTGTTGAACAAATCTAACAGAAAGGCCATGCCTTGCTCACCCAGGTGTCGAAGCATGGGCGGTGCATGGGCGGCGCATGGGCGGTGTCCGCGCACGAAGCGAGAGCGAAGCGCAACTCACTCACAGTAAACTTGTTTTTAAAAGGTTCTCCGCCTCTGGAGGTAAAGTCCAGCCGGCGGCCTTCCGCGACATCACGACGTGCATTGAGTGCTGGCGAAGCAGCATCTCGGCTAAAGAATGCGGAAAAAGCAGTCGCTAAGAATTCCGCTAGGGACACGGGGTTTGAGATTGCGGTCCCATTTTCCTGGAGAACGAGAGGGAGGTCCCACGAGAACTTGCCGCGAATCCTTTTGACTCGCTTCCACACCTCTGACAAGAAAGGATGGAAGTCAGAGAGAGTTTTAAGATGGCAAGGAAAGATAGGATATGAATAAAATTTAATTTCCGGATTTATATGTATTTCTGCAAGATCACATTTTAAAGTTAAATTTATCGATTCTCTCATAAAAATACATATTTACTATAGTACTTTTAACGCCATTTCTAGGTAAGATATTCCAATTTTATTATGCTGTATTTTATAGCGTTAAATCTTTTGTTTCCTGGATTTAAACCCTTACGTTTAGTTGTTGTCTGCTATATAGATCATATATTAAGTCATAATTTACATTAATAAACATGGTTAGCATTTTATATAATTCAATATATTGGCCGCATAGATGCCGATCTTTAGGGGAAAATAAATATAAGTAGTTACCTCACCCCCTCTTTCTACGATTTATTTCTGAATCAAGGAATAAAGTTCGTTGTTTGACGCTGATCGCGTTCCAAAATAACAATGTTTTGACTTTATTGAGACCAGAATTGTATCGCAAACTCTAAACGAGGTCTTAAAAGTGTTTTTATATATAAAAGAAGATTAATATACTGTATTTCGATTTAAATGCAAAGTGTTTAGCTTTGAGTCCTAGAAACCTATTGGCCTAATATAACTTGACGATGCCTTGATAAATTTCGTGTCTTCAGCAAATTTTGAAATTTTACACAGCAAATTCGTGTGAAGATCTTTTTATTAAATAAAGCAAAAGGTTCGTTCGCAGATCCCTGAGGATCGTTGCTCATTACTGTGTTCATGATGAAATCTTTCCATTGAAAACAACTTTCTATCGAAGGTCTCCCAGGCAGTTTTCAATCCACTTTAGTACACTGACCACTATTATGTTCGAGTTTAGCTTGATTAAGAATTTTATGTGTAACGGTGTCAAAAGCCTTTCAAAAATTTGGGTCAAACGTTATGATCATTCCGTGATAATTTTCAAGAAAATTATTTGAGCATGAACTTCCGCTCGTAGTGTCTTATTTATTCATTTGTTTGACTCCGGATGTAATATGATCCTATCTCTAACTTTGACTGCAAAAGTTTATCAAAGCATGAGTTTATAATTTCCAGGCTCAGTACTATTTATGCCTTCTTTTCTAAATTGGTGTTACATTTGCCTTTTGAAAATTCTATAAAACTATTACCTTGCTAATCTACTCTTTGAAAATTGGACAGAGACTTTAACAATTCGCTTTCTATTTTTTTAAGGTGGATCGGGTTGATTTCATTGGTCGGACCCAGAGATTTTGAAATTTTCATTTGTTTTAATAGAAAAACTAATTTCATTTTCGGTTATTTCAATATTTAGTAGAGTAGTGCCATTGCCCCAAAAATTATTACGACCTGTATTGTATCTAAGTTATTTATATCTTCAACAGTAAAACATTCACAAATTGTTGATTTAGTAAGATATCTTCAACACATGGTCCTGATCGTCATTAAAGACACCATAGGCATCCTGAAGAGGTCCAATAAGCTCGCTAATTAGCTTACGATATATCAATAAGAACGCTTTTTGACTCGTGTTTTGCCAACGATGATAATAAAGGTATCGGTTTCGATTTTCAAAACTATTCCTGGTTGGAGAAATTTGATAAAATCGCCTGTGTTTCCTTATACACTTTTTAATTTCATTATTTATACATTGCATCAGGATTGATCTATTAGAACTTTTATGTTTATAGCGCACTATTTCGTTATATATATTGCAAAACGAACAATGGGCATCCTTATATATTACCTAGGCGTTTGTAACGCTTAAAATATCACTCCAATATAAATTTTATAACGGGAGTGAAAAATATACAAAATACAAGATTTAATATTAGGGATGAAATGTGATCTCTCTTAAACATTTTAGGACTATTTAGCTGAAATCAAATTATGTGATCGCTGTTCCAAACTGATTTTGCTAAATGTGCATATTTTAAATTAATTTTACTATTTTTGTCAAAATGAAGTCTAAGCCATTCTATTCGCGTGTCAGCTCGTCTCCTTTTTGTTGCTGGAGGTTAAAATTTATAAATTCTAGCAGTCGATTTTCTATATCATCTACTGTTTCATTTAGAAAATCTACTCTCTGAAAATTTAATTTATGGCATATAACCCTTACTTTTTGTCTAATTAAAACATTTCAAAATGAATAATATCAAATTCTTCTATTTATCTTGTTGGTCTATACCACGACAAAATTTAGTTTCTTATTGCTTATCACAAGCTTGATTAGCTAAATTTTCAGACGTAATAACTAATATATTGATGTCTTTCGTTATCTCGAGTAGGCGGTTTTTCATGTATAACACTTCTATCTTTTACTCTAGATCGATTCTTATTAAAAAGTATAGCCTGTTAGGTTATCTTCTATAATAAGGTACCTTATAGAACTTTCAATCCATGTCTTCGTTACTGCACAGAGAACTTGGAAATACGAACAGGAAAAAGATTTTTAGTGGGTAAAAAAGTGGAATGGATTTTTCCTATTTTGGTCCCTGGCGGCGTCTCATCAAAAAACGAATTTATAACATTTAAACGTGACCTCAGCCAATAACGAATTTGCATTTAAACGAATTTAACGCATAAGGATAATCGGATTGAATGAATTAGAGATTATTTCGTAGGTTTAACCAATTTGGAGAAAGATAGAGAGGGAGAAGAAGATAAAAAGAGGAAGAGAGAGAGAGAGGGGAAAAAGAGAAAATGCAGAGATAGCCAAGCATAAAAGAAGTGGTACATAATTTTCAAAGCTTTCGTTACTTATTGACTGCAGTAAAGTTTATTCTGAGTGGGGTTGACCTATCTCTCTTTTTCACCCATGGACTCCTGGAATTGGCTAACCCATGTAGACTGCAATACCTGATACCTGAAAGAGCTGTTCGCCCTCCAGGCCCCAGCGCACCCGGCACTCTCAAACTAAATTGAGTCTACCAGGGCTTTATTCTTTATAAGCATTTACTTTACACTTAATCAGCCCCTTATCAGCTATTTTCTTCCGATGCAGGCTAATTTCGCAGGCTAGTAGTCGAACAGCTTTCTTCCACTCCTCCCTAGTTGGGGTGGTTAGGAGAGTGCACCCTTCCCTAGTTGGGGCGGCTAGGAGATTGCACCCTTCCCTCTTTGCTCCGGTTATTTCTTTGGGGAGGGGGTCATATCTGTATTCGTCTTACCTGTTTATCTTTCTACTCCCCTCCCTCTTTCTTTTCCTTATTTATCATTTTACGCACCCGTAACGGTATTAGATGTAACGTGTTCCTGCTCGCAGATTACATCTTGAGGTTTATGTGCCCTACCAGCCCCAAAGCTCGCGAGATCATCTACACATTTCCGCGCCATGAATCTTAAACGCTCTCTTTACAGATCCTATCCTTATAAATCTTCTGAAGGAAGATGCCCTCGTTGGTCCGGCCTTTTAAATTCGAGGGAAAAAGCGACCATGAAACAGTAGTCGATCCTTTCTTATCGACCCCCAAACTCGTTCAATTCGTTTATTTTTCGTTTTAGGCTGCGGCTGCCATGTTATTGGGGATGGCAGAAATGTGTCCTGCCACCCCTTTAGAACTATAGGCTATTTGTCCTAAAGAGAGTAGTGGTTCATGTCCTTCATAGTCCTTTTCTTTTACCACCATGATTACCCATTATTTTGGTCCTGAGACCCCGATCTTTCCTACTAGCCCCCATTTATTTACCTCAGCTGTGCAACAAAATGGGATGGAAAGACATTCATAGACGAGGAACTCATATAGCCACAATTAATACATTTTGTTTCCTGTGTATCAACTGATGTGTATATATATTAATAAGCGTATGTGATTGTATTGTTAGGTTTAAAAGAGTCATAAAGACCGTTTGACACACTCAAAATTGAGAGACAATATTTCTTCGATAGAAGAGTAATGTTAACGTCCTATTTTGTAGGTTGTTAGAAAAGGAAATGTGTACAAATTTGCGGGAATTTCCTTGCCCAGATTTAGAGTAACGAGTGGAAGGAGGAGGAAAAGCCGTCGTTGAAACCTATGATAGTGTCTTTACGATCTCGTAAAATCGTTGCAGGATTCAAGGGTGATCCTTTTCTCTTTATCATTCAGAAAGGAAGCAAAAGCGTATGTACATTCGTAAGTATGTGTATGAATGATATATATATATATATATATATATATATATATATATATATATATATATATAAGAAACAATAAGAGGCTACGATTTGGAGGAACCCGACAGCTGTAGGCGAAAGCGCGTCTGTTCCGCCATCTTGATTAGATGATTGCCTTCATTCGGGCGATTCCTGCCTGCTGCGGGTGTAGTAGGAGAGATGTTTAGGGTGAAGAAAGAGAAAGACGAGTTAGACGAGGCAAATGTTTAACATCAATTCCTTGATGATATTTTTCAATAGAATTAAAAATAATTCAATTGAAAGATTTATATCATAAAAAATGCCTTGTGGGAAATCGAAATTCCCATCCATGCAAAGCCGTTTCATGCAATTCTTATCAGCTTTCAGAGGCAACTGGTTATCTACTAGGAAATAAAAGAATGGAGAATATGTATCAGTAAAGGCAGGAATATTTATGCACACTTAACGATATTTTGTGTAACATTGTACCATTATTAACCTATTTTATTATCCTTTTTCTTCCTAATTACATATTTTCCTTATTCTTTATTCCTCCCTTTATTTTATTCCTCCCTTTATTTCCTTCCTACCTAACCAATAAGGGGTTGTGGTCTACGCAATTTAAAAAAAAACCTGTATAAAAATCAGTGTTTTTTCTCTATTTCCCCCTTCTTTCTCTCTCATATCTCTTCTTTTTTTTATTTTCCCCATCTTCTCAGGGCCTTCAGTAAACAAAAAAAGAATAAGAAAACCCCCCAACTCAGATCAACATCTTGGTTTAACGAGGACCCAATTTGCTTAGGAACATTTTTTCCCAAACGAAGACAGAACAAATGCCTGATTTTCCCGCGTACACCCTGGCTCATGACCTTATTAGAGGACGCAAACTTTTATTTCCACTTGATAAGACTCATGACTACTTCTCTAGTGCCCTTGGCAAACAATCCTATCCAATTTCTCCCTCTCATTTTCAATAATGGAGGAATAACATCAATAAGTTATAACAGACTAATGATAATAATTTCGCCCTAGGTTGGTATTTCGTCTATGCTTTAGCATTCTGGTCTCATCTCATTATATCGTGGCGAAAAAAATAATTATGAATTTTCATAATAAAAATGATTTTCCAAAAATGGTTCGTTTTTCTTAGAAAACTTTTGGGTCTAGATGAACGAAACATCCGATATCTCGTTATAAGGTCCCAGAATAATTACCTATTTTTTTCGTAAATTGCCTAGTTTGAATAATAATATTTGCATATTTTTCACCGTGTACTTTTTGTCTAAGGATTAAGGAACTGGAATAAAGTCTTGGAGAAGAGGAAAACTATCTTCGCATACGAGGGGCGGTCAATAGGTTTTGCAATTCGGATATAAGGAAACGAGATATGGGGAAAAGTGTTTTATTATTTTTCCATATAACTACCCTCGACTTTAATGCACTTGCGCCACTTGTCCCTGAGGCTTCGAATTCCCTACAACAAGAAATCTGCCGAGTGCTGTTCAATCCACTCCTGGACGGCGAGCTGGACATCTTCATCGTCCCCAAACGGGCGTCCACGCAGTGCAGCCTTGAGCTGGCGGAATAAAAAGTAGTCGCTATGAGCCCGATCTGAACTGTAGGAGCAGGAGGGGGTGAGCTCCTCGAATCGGCACTCGCGCAGTGCAGCTTGTTCAACTCTGGCCTTGTGGACAGGGGCATTGTCGTGGAGGAGCAGGACACCGCGTGTCAACTTGCCGCGCCGCTTCTGACGGATGCACTTCTTCAACTCAGTCAGTTCCTCGGCGTAATATTGGCCTGTGATGGTCCTTCCACGAGGCGCATAGTTCACAATCAACACTCCCCCGGAATCCCAGAAGATGGTGGCCATG
The DNA here is from genome assembly GCA_963969495.1 of Ceratothoa steindachneri. Classification (NCBI taxonomy): domain Eukaryota; kingdom Metazoa; phylum Arthropoda; class Malacostraca; order Isopoda; family Cymothoidae; genus Ceratothoa; species Ceratothoa steindachneri. Next base: position 15,916,951 of record OZ018324.1, on the reverse strand, counting down.
ATCTTCCCAGCTGAGGATTGAGTCCGGATCCGGAACTTGATTGGGGTCGGAGAGCCCATGTGCTTCCAGGCCATGCTTTCGAGCTTGGTCTCGGGATCCAAGGGATGAACCCACGTTTCATCACCTGTCACTATGCGGACTCGAATCCCACCGGGTCTTGGTTGTACAGGAGCAGCAGCAACTCCGAACTTTGACAACGTTGAAGTCGATCATGAGACATGAGGTTTTTAGGGACTTAACGGGCAGAGACCTTGGTCATGGCCAAATAGTCCTGGATGATGTTGATAACACTTCCATGTGATATTCCAAGTTCTCGCTCGATTTCTCGATTTTCGATTTTCGAGGATCATCCCCTCCACACGGGCCACATTGTCCTCGTTAGTCACGTCTGACGGATGTCATCTTCATGGGACTCACAACCATGGCAGAACTCCCTATTCCAGCGAGCAATGGTTGCATAGAAAGGGGCGGTGTCGGTGTTGGTGTACACTGCAACCATGCGTTCATGGATCTCTTTTGCATTCTTGACTTCCTTGGTCAAAGATTTGATCTCTGTGCGGTACTCACCCTTCTCCATTGTTGAAAAATTTGTGACTGATGATCTGCGATCAGCTACTGCTTCTTAAATAGACGAGGCAGGAGCGTGCGGCTGCAGGTGCTGAGTTGTCATAACTTGTCCTAACACCCCCATAAACAGCCATCCCCTTTCTTCTGTTTTGCCCTGCCCGATTCGCAAAACTTATTAACCGCCCCTCGTATCATTAAATTTGTAATGTTTTCAATCTTACTTAAATGAAATTAGTCCTATTTACTCTTGACGTTTACATATAACCTCAGTTCCTCCCTAGGAAATAAATAACTCCAGTTACTTTTTTATTTCATAGGAGAAAGAATGGGATTGCAAAAGAGAGAGGTACGTGCACACGCTAAATATTGCAGATAAGCGTGTTAAGAAGATGCGGATGGATGCATTCAGAGAGACCAAACAGAACTTAAAACCTACGATTAACATGAGAAAGAAATAGCAGAAAATGCATTTGGACGGAATGAACTCCAGAATGAGAAATGGAAGTATTTGCATTGAATCAGCGACCCAAGTAAACAAACGATATGAGATGTAAAGTGTATGTTGGTCTTATAGAAATGAGGTGGATAAAGAAAAGAAGAATTATAGCAACTTCAAAGAATCTATGTAATGGGCGGTAAACTGTTACATGGTGAGAACATTTTATGGACGGGTGGTAAGGCCTACTTCGCCTGAAAATTGACCGGAGTGAATTGTTTGATATATTATTTTATTATCATCATCATCATTATTATTATTATTATTATTATTATTATTATTATTATTATTATTATTCTTACCAGTAAAACGGCTGTGGTCGTGTGAAAAATCGGCATAAAGATGGAACCGTTTGCTTTCTTACATTCTTCTTTTGTGTTTGCTGTTTCTTTTTTTTCTCTCTCTCTCTATCGGTGATGGTGGTAATAGGGTAGTACTCGTGGTAGTGGTGATGTAATAATAGTGGTGGTAGTAGTGTAGTAGTAGAGGTGATTGTGGCGGTGTAGTAGTAGTGGTGGTGGTGGTAGTGTCGTAGAAGTGATGGTGGTGATGGCGGTAGTTGTGGTGGTGTAGTAGTGCTGGTGGTAGTGGTGCAGTGGTGGTGGTAGTGGTGTAGTATTAATCGTAGTGGTGTTGGTGTATTAATAGGGGTTCTGTTGGTGGTGGAATTGGTGAAGTAGCAGTCTTGGTAGTAGTAGTGGTGGTGTAGTAGTCGTGTTGGGGTAGTAGGATTGGCGGTGTAGTAGAAGTGGTGGTGGTTGTGTAGTAGTAATGGTTTTGGGAGGATGTTGGTGCCGTAGGGTAAGCTAGTAGTGGTAGTTGTGGTAGTAGTGGTTGTAGTAGTGGTGGTGTAGTAGTAACGGTAGTATTGCTGGAGGTAGTATAGTAATAGTGGTAGTGAGGTGGTGGTCGTAGTGGTGTAGTCTTCGTGGTGGGGTGGTAGTGTAGTACTTGTAGTGGTGGTAGTAGTGTAATAAAGGTGGTAGTAGTAAAGTAGTAGTTGCGATGGTGGTGATGTAGTCGTAGTGGTGGTGTAGTCGGAGTGCTGGTGTGGTAAGGATAGTGGTAATAGTGATGGTGGGGGTAGTGATGTAGCAGTAATGGTAGTAGTGGTGTTGTAGAAGGGATGGGGGTGTAGTAGTGCTGGTGGTAGTGGGGGTGGTGTATTAGTGGTGGTAGTGGTGTAGTAGTAATAGTCGTGGTGGTGGAAGTAGGGAAGTAGTAGTAGTGGTTTAGTGGTGGTAAGGGTGTAATAGTAGTTTTGTTGCAGTAGAAATAGTGGTGGTGGTGTAGTAATAATGGTTTAGGGGGTGATGGGGGTGTCGTAGGTATAGTAGTAGTGGTACTTGTGGTGGAGGTAGTGTTGTAGTAGTGGTGGAGGTGTGTGTAGTATTATTGGTAGTAGTGTCAAACTCAAAACAAGAACCCAGGAAGCAGTTAAACTCAAACAAGAATCCAAACTTGAATTTAAAAAAAAAAAAGATCTCAAAAATTCTCGCGGCGAAACCATTGAAGTTAAGAGACTTATTTTTGGTCTCATTCAACAAACAGATTAGGATCAAAACGTTCTTTGGGGGTCAATCGTCCCACGGAGGGGACCCTTGGAGGGCGCGGATTCCCCCAAGATTTCTGAAATGCCTCAAAGGAAAAAGGAAAACCTCGTTTCTCCACCGGGTGAAAAATCGGTAAAAGAAAAGTTACCACTTTTCTGCCGATTTTTGCGATTATTATTATTATAAAAAATCAATCAAGTTGATCAGCTGGAAAACACAAGGGTTAGTGGCCTAAAAGGGCCCAGCGGGAAGCCTTACATTGCAAGTGTAAGGAATATAGGAAGTAAAAGTAAAGAGAGAAGAAAACCATTCAGCTGTTTTTTAATAACCGCACAATTTTCAAAGTTAACGACACCATTGCGGATAAGATTCCACTACCTAAAAGATGCAACAAGAAAACAGCGAGAAAATTGTGAAGTCTTAAACCGATAAACAAAATAGGATCGGTCATTCAACCAAAAGGAGTACCCATTACTAGGTACTGATAATTAGATAAATATTCGACGATGTCGAATATTGATCTAATTATGAGAAAACAAAGATGTATGGTTGAAAGCTCTACTCTAAGAGTTTTAAGTTAGAGTGTGAGTTGTTGAAGAGAATGCAAGGTTGAGTGAAGTCCCCACTGCTATTTTATATCTTTATGGATTAAGGGATGAAAGAAATATGTATAGGAGAAATATGAATATAGATGATGGAAAGGGGCGTGAAATTGATGAAGTATGCTGATGAAACGGATTCTATGTTTGTGTATGTAAATAACCGGGTCTTATCTACATGCAGGTTATGTGTGGGGAGGAGTAACATACCGGTAGGTCGAAGTCAGTTTGAGCGATACCAATTGAATAAAGGTCGTTTTGAGAGGTGAATTAAAATCGAATTATATTAATTTTGAGAGAAACTAAATCTTTTTGGCAAACAAAAAGCGTCACTTAAACAACTGTGTGAAATTTATTCAATGTGTGGGGCTTGATGGAAACTATTTTGTCGAAACCTGACCAAAACATTAGCATATAATGGATATCTCCTAAGCTGACATAACCCTGACCCGTTTTATTTTATTTTAACTTGATAAATAAAATATATTAAATAAATGCATACATTAATTTTCTAGTTTCATTGTTTATATCATCGTGAGCTTAACTTTGGATAGACCGAATGACCTTTGGTCAAATTGTATCGTTCATCTGATTTCGTTAAAAATGATTTCGCGCAAACGAGTGCCAACATCAAAAGAAGATGACTAGAAACAAAAGCGGAACAGGTAAGAGGTGACTATGAAGGGTGGGTGTGACTTTAGAGTCTGGATCAAAGTGTGTTTTTCGTGGATCTAAGATGTATCGTGCATGATAGTCATACCACTAAGTTTTGAATTCTAGTAAAATTCAAATATGGCTAGAGCGTTAGTGTATACAAAGCATTCAAGTTAGGAATGTATTAGAAAGCTACATGAGATTATAATTGTACCAACTTTAGGGTATGGGAGTTTGAGTATGGTATGCACATTGCACACCCATCGATTTCAGGAAAATTTTATGATTAGTTAGGTCATGAAGAGTTGAGGCCCTACAGGCCCTGAGCGCTACTAAGTAGTCTAGTTTCTAGACTAAGCATATAAGTTGTACATATTTTCACTTACACCAACTTTACTGCTTTTCTTAAGGATAGCTCACAAACATTCCGCTTTCTACAACGCATCACTCTTCCGTCCAGGAACTTGCCGAGACGGGTTTCATCTCCACGCTCGCCTCACAAGGAAGTGGTGGCTATCCTTTGAACCATGGAAGGTTATCTTTCAACGAAGACAGACCCTTGGTGCTTATGGGTTTTCCAGCGGTTGTCATTCTGATCTTTATGTGAATTTCCTTATCCGGTTTGAGGCCTTTGTTCTCGACTAAAGAGGGATGGGTGATACAAGTAACAACAAACTAATTTTGGCGTCGCGGCGTATGCTTATAGCACTTTAGTTTAATCAACATGAAAAATGGTAGCTTAAGGGTCGGGTATAGATTCTTATAGACACTCGATTGATTTGTCTATGAATTGCGTTCGCTTTGTTTACAAATACTTTTGAAAATTGTGTCTATCATATTTATGTATTAGAGTGACCTGCAATTTTTTGCGTGAGTAGAATTGCTGTTACAAATATTGCTGTTCATAACCTTGAATCCCTGTCTAGAGACTTGCACTACCTCCCCATGCAGGGGGAACACCGAGTAGCTTGTAATACTTGGTACCTGGAAGAGCTGCACATCCTTCTGACCTGAATTCAAATTAGGGAAGCCCTGCGACAGGGGTCACTTGAACTCTCTTATGGGGTCTGGAAATTTGTTGGTGCACATGCCTTCCAGGGAACACTAGTGCCATTGAATGATAACACAGACCTGCGTTTGAAAAAAAAATAGATTCCTCAGGTTTTTTTTGTGGTTTCTTAATGGAACAAACATCCTGAGCTCAAAAAATAATGTATTTTTGTTCAATCAGGTCAGATTTTCTCAGTAGAGCATCCACCATTTTCATTGAGATTACCTCATGTTTCCTGAAGAAAAAATTCAAAAACCTTTCTCTATCTAATAATGCATTATTATTGTTATATCATAGAAACAGGAATAAGCGTATGTAAACTATAATTCTTTTAATAAAACAAAAAATTAAAGAATGAAATAAAATAAAGAAAATAATTCTAATTTCCAAGAAAAGACGCCCTTGATGATTTTCGTTTGTGCCTCTCATCTGGTGCATCACGCTTGTTAGGAGCTGATTGACCAGGGCAACATATTCTGTGCTCTTTTATTGAATAGAAAATAGTTAACTAAAGCTTTGAAAGCTTTCCAGACATCTTTTTATATGTCCGTCATTGATGCCTCAGACTGCTGATTTCTCGTCAAGTTCCTGATCTGAGGTCCATCAAAAATTCCCGCATGGAACTTAGCGTCACTGATTTGTGGAAATTTTTGAAGAAAAAATTTAAAAGCTTGGCCTTCTTTATTTAGGGTTTTGACATAATATTTCATTATGCCAAGCTTTATATGCAGTGGAGGAAGCAGTATTTTGTGAGAAGGCACTAAAGGTTCAGCTATTACATTGTTTAATCCAATTATAAAGCCCAAACCTTCTTCTCATAGTGCATACTATCTGCACGACTGTCCCATAAACATAGGAAACAGGGATGCTTCGTTTAGCCTGTTTGCATCTCAAGTATAAGAGACACTTCATCAAAAGAAATTAAGCAGGGTATGTAAATTCAAAGTGTAATATTTCTAAAAACAAATTCAAAGTAATATTTCTTAAAACAATATGAATATGTACTGAAGAATTCTGTATGCCGATGCATTAAATCATTGTATTGGAACTAATTGGATATATGTACATCATATTTTGAGTTTATTGAGTTATGTTGTATACCTTCTCAATTAAAATAAGTTCTTAATTAACCCCAAAGGATGCATTAACCTATAAGGACACACTTCAACAAAAAAAATATAACTAAAAAATGACTCATGATTTCCAGATTTGCATTCTTGTAAAATGTAAGTTGAATAAAAGGTGTATACAAGTGTTAACAATTAAAAGTGAAAATGTCAATATTAAAGAGCTTATAAATGTCAAGTGTGAGATGATCTTACCTTTATGTCACCACATATCCTCTAATTGTGGGTAGAGTAATTTATTGAATCCAGCAGTTTTTTCATAACTTTCAGTAAGTTGGATTAAATGGCCTATATTGGAGCAAAAAACTAAAGAGTCGGAAGAATGCTGTTAAAAAATAGCTTCGAAACTCTTGTTCTTTATTTCTGTGCCCCTAAAATGTTGTTTCTTTAGCGAGAAGAATACTTTCACGAAGTCAAGAGCCAAGAAGTTATGCATTCTCCTTTGAAAGCCCCAGATTCCTGGTCAGGTCATTTAACTGAACTTGAGTGAATGGTCTTGCGACCATATTATGTGAGGAAACCTGATAAGACTCAGATGTGTCATAATCCTGAACAACTCCATACTAATCTCTTCATGGATCTCTATATGTTCAGGGGGAGAAGGTATAGGAATTCCTGAACCACGGGCCAGGGGTTTGATGGCAGAAGGAATATCCGGATATGCCAAACTATGTTTATTCTTCTTATTTATACCTGTGTAAAATATCATTGCATATTACATAAAGGAATTTATTTGGAGTTGCAGATAGTACATAAATGTCTAGTAAAAGATATGTTCATGCTGAAGCGAACTATGTCACGAGGCTAAACACCTGTTCTTGGCGCACCGGGGATGCCTGGGACGTCTTACGCCTCAATTTAAATAAAAGCACCTTCTGGTCCTGGCTCCTCCGAGCACTACCAGCAAGGTTGTTTCCACGCCCATTCACAAACTTTCTGCAGGTTCTACTCACTCAAGGCGCTCCACTGGTAGAGCTGGTAGTACAAAGGGTTCACACCCAGCCTCAGGTAAAACAAGGCTCCACCGTTCCTTTTCCATTCTCCCTCCCTTTCTCCCTCTTCTCGCCCAGCGTAACCATCTCCCTTAAGTTGAAACAACCACACACCTCTACCTAGTCATTAGACTCGAAAGAAGAAACACTACTAAACGTGGTCGTGAGGCCGTCTTCTGAGGTTCTTAAAGCTGACCCCATTAAGGAGAACATGGCTCCTTCGCTTTCACCCAGAGCTAGTTTATGTGGCGCGGAGACGGCGGATCCTCGCAAGGAGGTACCACAGCTTTCGAAGCCACCCTACCTGCGCGAGGTTTTGATGAGGATGGAAGAAAAGTCCTGAATAGCGAGCACCACCTTTCTCTTCCGATAAGTATTAGAAGGTGGTAGCACCTTCAGCTCCTCGTTCGACCAAAAGCACCCGGAGTTCTGCCTCCGGCAAGTATACGGCTATTCTCGAGATCTTCTTCTCTTTGAAAGGAGAACGGGAAAATGGGAAAAATTCCGCCTTCATGAACTTGAAGTAATTAGGACCAGGAACGAGACGCTGTCCATCAGATCGAGGTCCGAAGCTTCCCCTACCGCGTCTGTTAAGCTTCCGGCTTTCAAGGAAGGCGAGGATTTCGGATCCTTCTTAATCTACTTCGAGAAAATCTTCGAAAGCAAAAATTGGGGCATCCAGGCAGATGGAGTGGCTCAATGGTTGCGCTTGCTAAATTCACAACTCCGAGATATATTCATATCACTCCATTCAGAGGCAACAATAGATTTTTCGACCTTAAAATCAGAGTTACTGGCGGCATATAACATGACCCCAGACTTTTACCGATCAAAATTCAGACATGTCAGCCTTCAGCAAGGCCAAACATACCGTCAGTTTTGGTACATCCTCCAGCATGACCTCAGCTTTTGCGTCGATGTTTCTAAAATCCCGCATGACTACGATGCCCTCGTTGACTTCTTCCTGAGAGACCAGTTGTTGCCTGCACTTCCAGCTGAAGTCAGACCTTTCGTAAAAGACGGGCGGTGCCAAACATTCAAGGAGTGCACAGAAGAGACCGATATATATTCAGCAAGCCACAATCTTTATCTGAAATAAGGGAAGAAAACGATCCCTCCTTTCCCCCAAACTTAAGATAAAAAAATGGTAAATTCTTCCCGCAAAATGAAAACAAGTTTGCCAAGGTAACTGGGCCGTCGAAGCCGAAAAAGACTTTTCGTTCGAACACCAGGATATAAAACCGTTCTCTTCAAGCCCCCCTACGTCATCTTTCCCCAGGAGACCCATCGTTTGTTTTTCCTGTGATGGGTAGAGTCTCGTGAAAACGAACTGCCTTCAGAACTCTCAGTTCAGGAATAACTCTTCTCACCAGGTACACCAGATCTGTGCCACGTCTGCGCCTTCGTCAACACCATCAAAATCTTCTCCTCCCACGAACACCTCGATTCCCGGCGACCACCAGGTAAACTTCTTGTTTGATAAGAATACCCCTCGATGCCTTAAGTTTGAATCCGGAACGATTAATAGCTGGCGTGTCTCCACTCATGTGAGAGATACCGGGTGCACCTGCATCATGGTGTCTGACAAGCTGCTTCCCCCAGTATCCACTGACCATAATAAATTCACCGTCGTGCACGACTACTTGGGGCGCGCCAATTGGTTCCCCATCGTTAAGTGCTACATCAATTGTGCGTACTTCACTGGTTGGGCAAAGGTAGTAGCAGCCCCTATTAAATTCTGATACGTCCTCATTGGCCAGTACTCACAGCTGTCCTTTAACTCCGTAGCTCAACCAGTGGTTACCTGTTCGCAAGTGGTAAAAGATTCGAAGATGCCCTTGCCCCTAGAAACCTCATGTTCTTCAGAATTCAAGGATGTAATTACTGATGACTTCGCAAGGAACCAAAAGAACTGCGATTCTTTCCGACCCCTATAGGCTAAGGCCCAGTCAAAAGAGCGAGGAGCCACCCAAGGAGAAAAAGTGATCTCCTACCAAGTTATGGACGGCTTACTTTACCATGCTTGCTCAGAAAACGGTAAACCCCCGATGCGAGTATTGTGTGTCCCGCGTTCCGACGTTGGTCACATTTTAACCACTGCCTATGACATCCTCTTTTCAGGCTATTTTAGCTACCCAAAGATCAACTAGATTATCTGTGAATATTTTTATTGGCCAGCCACCCCTGAAGAAATCCTTCGCTACTGCAGGTTTTGCGATAGCTGCCAAAAGACTGCCGCCAAAGGGCGAGTTAATCCCGTGCCGTTGCAGAGGGGACCCCTAATCTTTGAGCAGATTTTCCGTTTCGCAATTGATCTCATCGGTCCTATATATCCCCCGTCGAGTGAAGGACACCGTCGCTTGCTAACTTTAGTGGATTTTGCTCCCCGGTTTCCCGATGCTGTGCCGTTGAAAAATAATTGTATTAATTTTGTATATATTCCACAAGAATTCTTGTAGTTTTGTGTAATGCCTTATAAGAATATGTGCCATTATTTGTTTTTATTATTGTGTATATATTTTTATGAGTTAGCCTGTTCGTATGTTTCTTGTTTTTGTATTGTGGGACCTTTGTTTTATGAGGGAAATATCCTTCTATGTAAGCCCCTGGTTATCGAGACTATGATGACCGTGGCAAATGATAACTATTCCTGTCTATCTTATTGTATTATTATTCTTGTAGTTTTGTGTAATACCTTATATTAATATGCGCCATTATTTTTTTAATATTCTGTATATATTTTAGAAGAGTTACCCTACTAATATGTACCTTTTGGGGGGGGATTTTGGGACTTAACTTTTTTTAATATCCTTGTTTGTAATATCCTGGTTAACGAGACTATGTTGACCCCGGCTATTAAAAACTATTCTGTCTGACTTATTGAATTATTAATGTTATTTATCTTTTTTTCTTGATGTTTTCAGCAATGGGAATACCGAGCATTACCCGAGTCCCCTTTATTTGACTTATTTTTGGGCAGAGGTCCCGGTACCATCCCTTTTGTAATTGCGTCCCTATGGGAAACTTAGCCGTATAATTACCCTATATTAGTCTGATGTCACTTCCTTCGGAAACTCCATCTTGGAAAGGAAGGAAATGTCAGAGAGTGAAATTACCCCCCCTTCCCCTATTCTAGAAATAAACGTTTACATATGGCGCCTGAGAAATATGCACCAGCACGGCCAGACAGCTCCATGGGAGCATCGAGACTTCCCGTCTCATCGTCTGACCGACGCCAGACCCATGGCACCAAGGACCTTTGCGCAAAGCTGTGAGTCCGCCGAGACTCTTCTCCCTCCCTCCCCTTAGAGTGCGAAGTCTAATGAGATCCCCGTCCTGCTTTGGGGGGCCCAGGGCGACCCGCTTCCGCTGAGGCAGTATAAATACTTCAAGAAAAACTTTGAGAAATCAGTACAATACAGCCTCGTCTTGGTTAGCAGTCATGTACAGTCTCGTACACCCTGCTTCGCCTTCCAACGGCTTCTAGCTACGAAGGTGACGAAACATCTCTACCCGGCCTTGCTCGTACCCAAGGCCAGAGTTCCTACCGACAGACGTTAGGCACAGAAAGGCATCTATCACTCGGTTATCGACATCGTTCAATGACTGGAGTACTCCCTCGCTCATTTCTTAGCGAGGTAAAAGAAGAAGGAATCTTGCAGGTGGAACTTTGCAGCGCTCTGTTTACTCGCCGTATTCAAGCCTCCATTCAATTAGGCTTTACGTACGTCTACCCGATAATTGTACTCTCCCATTTTCTCTAGACGCAATCTCCTTACATCCTCTCTTTGACTCTCGTACCCCCGACTCATTTGTATCCCACCTCCCACCTGGTTTGGTACTCTGGGTCTTATTTTATTTATTGTCAGTTATTTACTTATGTTATTACTACTTTCTTTGTATATAGTAAAGTTATATATTTTTCTACCATTAGTTTCTCTAATGCCAGAAACTCTAAGAATTGATTTCTTAAGCTAACCGTACTCAAACTCAACTTTGTTTAACTAACCCCGCATTGGGATCTGTTTTGCGATTTTCTGGCGTGCCCTCTTCACGGTCACCCTACGACACCTAGGTTAGCGAGGCATAACTTTTCTGTTAGATTTATTCAACCTAATCTGGAGAGATGGTATCATCCTAGACTGTTGGCGAATAGCTATTCTGCTCTCTTTTCGCAAACCGTGGAGATATCACTCTAACCCGTCCAGTTTCCCCCCCCCCCAAATTCTCTAACCTTTTTGCACGTGCAAGTTAATGGAGAAATTTGTAAATTTCAGACTTGCCTTTTTTTGGATGGCGAAGGCCACTTCTCTTCTACAGAGTGTGATTTTGCTTGTAAGATACATTCCACGTCGAGTGCTTTGCTTCGACTGCAAAATGGCGTCTGTGAGGATATTCTCCACACGATGGGTTCGATGGGACGTCTCCCAAGCTTTAATTCTGAGTTTTTGCGAGATGCTGGATTCCGCGTAAGGGTGGGGAAGCCCTCTCCGGCCAAATGTAGCAGGTAAACAGTGGCACGGTGGGAAATGTCATCAGTATTACACTCTTAACATAAGCTTCATCAGTCTCACCTGGGCGCTGCCAGAAGTTGTTATCGCTATGCTCTACTAGTACGGCCTTTTGATCTGTTTTGGTGCACCTCAAGTGCAAACTCTGAAGCGTCCTCTCCAACAGACAATGAACCACATCTCTCCCTATGACTAAGATGGTACATTTGAGTCATTATCCACGGCCTCTACCCCACCCGCACTTGTCTCTAAATGGCTTCAGCTAAAAGTGGTGGATTTGCATTATTTCCTTGCTCTTGTTTATGATCGATGTCTCACCTAGTTGGTTCACATTTGCAGCCTTAGGATCTCTTGTATCCGTCCTATTGACATTTTTCGTTCCGTGACGTTCAGCATCTGGGGTGTTGATTAGGGTTATTGATTTGATTTTCTACCGACCCTTTTTTAGTTCGAAGTTTGACAGAGGATGGAGGTTTTATGTATCATCAACCAAGCCTGTATTGTGGAAGGTGGACTCGATATATGACATTGATGTCCAACTGGCAACCCGTGTCTTTCGCACGTTCCCCATTTGAGAACCGACGAGTCTATGCTGGGGAGAGGCCACTCGCTCTGCGCCATGAACAGTGCATTATTCGCATGTACGTACAAGTCTGACGCCTTTCTCAGTCGCCAAAAGCTTTCACTGCATCCGCAGCTGATCTTGACTGTGCCTATGCCACCGAGACATGCCAGTCCTTACATGAGCACTTTGTATTTAATGCTAGAAAGTTGATTAGAGAGCTCGGTGTAGCTCTGGGCTGGTGGCAACTTTTGTTTTGCTTAGGACGCCAGCCTAGAAGTTACAATCTTTGACTATTTTTCACCACACCTCTGCTCTCAAAGCTTTTAAATTGCCGGTAGTATTGCGTTCGACCTTTTTAGAACACTCTTCAGGTCACGCTGGATCCTTGTTATTGTAGAGAAATGTCTCCAATTCCCAGATGGAGCTGGGGGTCCACGTCGTATTTCCTCTGTTTAAAGCCAGCGAGGCTCTTCCAGGGGCTTCATATACCTTCACTCCGACCTAGTTTCTATAAATCATTTGGTACGAGAAATAACGCGTCGTTTCCGGTTAGAGATCGGATTATGAACTTTAACGACCCACAAAAAGCCCTGAGTGGTCTCAGGGCAATAGGAACTGCATACTCTCTGGTTCTCAGTATCAGATTCCCTAAGGTTGGAGGCTTTAACACCTGTAAATTTCGGGAAATAAGGGCGCATAAGAGTGCAAATTGTGGTTTACCGGCCATTTGATGACCGGTTCGCCTGCACTTTATTGCGACGACATCGTTCTGCCTTAGACTTTTCGTACATTCTTGTAGAATCTCCCATTCTGGATGATCTACTTGCACGTTACCTGTCCCGGTATTGAGAGGAGCGAGGCGCTTCCCCTATTCCCTTGTAGCCGCGACAGGTTCGTGTTCACATATTTGTGGTCAATCGACTCATTCATTTATTTGATTCTCTTAGTTGTAGGTCGCATGTAAAGCTGTGTGTATATTTATATATGGAGAGATGGGTGATATATATATATATATATATATATATATATGAGAAATATCACAAAAGTTAGCACGTGATAACTATAAATATGAATATGTACCAGTTTCCTTCCGTCGTACATATTCATATATATATATATATATATATTTATATATATATATATATATATATATATATATATATATATATATATATATATATATATATATACTCTGATTGACTGGAACTGGAATGTAAAGCCAATGCTTTATAAGAATGAGGAATCAGAATAGAGGAGTCACGTGTTGGATTCTAATAGAATAAAAATGAAAATAGGCAAACGGCAATTTCAGTGGAAACTAAGAGTGGTATATTTCTATATTTATTTATAAATTAACGAGAAAGAAATAGAAGTCAAACAAAGAGCAAGGAGAAAATGGGAAATACACAGAATGAGAATAATAAATTTGATCGAATATAAATGTAGGTTTAGAGTAAATATTTATATAAATTTGAGTTATAAATTATGGAATGATATATGATATATGGGAATATTTTTGGACACAGAATAATTGCTCGAATTATAATCTCAAGGGGACTAGAAATGGAGAGAAAAGAGAGAATTACATTTTGAATAGTTAAGATATTCGATTAAGTTGAATAATGATAACGTTAATTTACTGGCCTTTTTCTAGCGATCACAAGAGCACGAGTGGAGAAATTTGTCAGCGGAACATTGGGGCTGAGGAAGATTAATGCGGATTCGTGGGTTTAAAATACGTCAGACAAGGGTTTTGATTGGTTGAAATAATTATTCTCGGACGATACGTAGGGCAAATTTTGTTGGAAATCCTATGAGTTACATATATATGATTGGAATTGTTGTACAATGTACATGAATATTAATTAATGGAAGCGAGGTGACTAATCTCTCAGAAGGGTAATTATATTTTTGTAGGAGCTAGCAAGGATGTTAGCTGCTACAATACACCCCCCCCCCTAAGAGAGTTACCCCTCCCGTTACAAAAAGGTTAATTTGGATATCTTCGAGGTCTCCTTACAACGCGACCGGACCGTATTAGGACGCCAATGGGCTGGTTTCGATTAGGAGAAATGCCACCAAATGCGAACTAGGCACTGTTACAAGCGAAGGTAGACGAATCGATGGTAATCCGCTTGGTTGTCTTCTCTGAGCTGGCGTCCGGTGATCTTAGGACGTTTTGAGTCTGGCCTGCTGCTTGCAAGGTGACCAGAAGGGGAAAGACGGACTCTTGACTTTACAGCTCTGCCGATGAGGTTTCTTGCGATAAAAGAGAAGGCGGCAGCAATAGGGAATGAGATATGCGCGGGGTAGAGGTGATTGTGGGTGAGGTTATATGATGGCGAATTAGGGGAATCACTGGACCATTTTGAGAGATTAGTGTAGAATGAAACGATGGCTGTTCGGAGTGAAGAGCATCAATAAAGGCGGGTTTCAAGCGATCCAGAGAAACAATATCCCTCTTGGTGTAAACTGTAGGGCAAGAATTTAGGTTTTCTAGAGATGACGAGAAAGGGTCCATCATAAACGGGCTAGAAGAAAGAGCGAGTTGAATCGCGACGCACTAAGACGTGGGAACAGGTCGATATCTCTTTTGGCACAAAAGGTTTCTGGGAAGCAGGCACTCTTGGGGCAGTAGGCCTAACTTCGCCACCACACGTACGAAATTGTGTACGCATGAAGCAGGATCGAGATAGCAAGGTAGAGTATGGTCAGTCGAAGAAAAGAATTAACGAGGAAGACGGAGTTGGGTACCGTAAACTAGTTCCGCTGCAGAGCAGGCCAAATCCTCTTCCAGGGACGAACGAATGCCCAAAAGTATCAAAGGTAGCTTGTCCACCCAAGGGATATTGAGATCGGTCGAGCGTAAGCTTGCTTTGAGCATCCGATGCAAACGTTCGACGGCCGAGTTGCTTTAGGGTATAGTTTGTGGTACGAAAGCGAAAGGAACCTATAACTGTCATTAGTACATCCCATTGGTGGGACTGAAATTGACTACCACGGTCAGTCATGATTATGGAAGGGACACCAAAACGAGCAACACACCCTAAGATCAAGGCTAGAGCGACGGTGTATGCTCGGATGTCTGGAATGGCGAAAACCTCTGGCCAACGAGTGAAACGGTCGATCATGGTGAAAATATAGTTCTCGTGAAAAAGTGCTCGATCTCTTCTGAGAAGGAGGTAAAGATTTTGAGAAGAACGAGAGAGGTTGCCATGAGTCACCAACCTTTTGTTGCAAGGTTGCACCTACATGAGTGGCTGATGCATCCGAGGCAATGCTTATATGGGCCCATCGGCAAGGATGGTCGAGTGAAACAGCGGAGGCCATAGCTTCTTTAGGTGCGAGAAAAAATTCGCAAGCCTCCGAAAACCATGACATTGGAGAGTTCTTCTTGGTGATTGCGAGTAGAGTGTAGAGTGGTTGCATTATTTTGGAAACGTCGGAAATAAATCTATGATAAAAGGTAACCATCCCACAGAACCGATGAAGTTGCTTTAGTGAAGAAGGTCGAGGTAAATCCAGAATAACAACAACTTTATCCTCGAGAGGACGAATTCTCTCTTAGGAAACATGATCTCCCTGAAAGGAGAGTTGTGAGACATCAAATAGGCACTTGGAAGTGTTGACGAAGGTGAGATAGATGCTCCTCTAAAGACAAAGATGCTATCAGGAGGTCGTCTATGTAGTAAAATACGAAAAGAAGACTTCTCAGAACCTGGTCGATAAATCGTTGGAAGGTCTGACCACTCTTACGAAGACCATAAAGCATTCGCTGCATGGCGAAAGAACCAAATAGCGAGGTGATAGCTGTCTTTGGGATGTCACTTGGGTAAATATGGATCTGGTTGAAAGCACGAACCAGATCGAGTCGAGAAAAGATTGAACAACCGAAGAGATCAGAGTTGAAGTCAGACAGGTAGGGGAGAGGATATCTATCGGTGATAGTACAGGCATTTAGTCGCCTGTAATCTCCTACAGCTCTATACTCACTTGGAGTGGATTTGGGTACTATATAAAGCGGAGAAGACCAAGGAAAAGTAAAGGGGCTAGCTATGGCAGCTTCAACCATGAAGGTGAACTTTTGCTTCATTAAAGCTAGTTGATCTGGGGCTAATCGACGAGGGCAGTAGAAAACAGGCCCTCCAGTCGTGTCTATTCGGTGAACAACTCTGTGTTTAATAGACCTATCTTTTGTGGAAGGAATACTAAATGCCAGGTAATTCCTGTAGAATGTGCTGAATTTTGGGATCGGTTAATGAAAAATGGACAGAGAGGAGATAACTGTGCGACGGGAAAAATGAACCCGGAACTGTGAATGAGATAGAGCAATCGTGGTTATGAAAATCGACCAATAGGTCGTGGACAGAGAGAAAATCGAGTCCCAAACTCGAAAAACTCTACGGAGGCTGAGAGACAATTTAAGGATACGCCTTCCATAGGTCCTTATATCCGATGAATTAGCGGCTTTAAGGACAAGATCAGTAGAGGAACAAGCTTTATCGTCCAGAGATGCTGGAATAACACTACATTGAACACCAGTGTCTACTACATATGAAAAGCCAGTCAGTGGATCGTAAATGCGAAAAGGTGTATCAACCTGAGTAGATGAAGGAAGGGCAGAGGTGAAATACCCATAAACCACTTGCGTTTTTAGTTTAAAGTAGAATTGAAATTATTAGGATGAGAAGATTCAGGTTAGAATGGAGCATCAGGTTGAGAATAGTGAATTGGTTGTTGAGCAGATGAAAGTGGTGGATGGGCGTTAGAAGAAGGAGGTACTGATAGTACATATGTGCAGGGCTGTAAGCACTTTACGGCTTGTGCACCATATTTGTTGTGGTACCAGCACACATTAGTTGATTGGATGAAAGTAACACTAGGAGTAGTACTACATTGAAAAGGACGAAATTGTGAAGAATGAGCATGTGATTGAGAATAGGATGACTGGTAATATTGGCAAGGCTGTATACAGTTTACGGCGTTACCACCAAACTTCTCATGGTATCAGCAGAGACTCTTTGGTTGGGAGTGGGGTAGATTAGGTGGAGAGGGATAAGCGGAAGGACAATGAGTAAATGAATGCCACGCCTCACCTCTTGGGCTTAAATGTCTTCGTTGGTTTCGTCTTTGAGAGGAAGAACGGCACTTGTCGTTCCGTTCTCTCTTGGGACTATGCTCTCGTGCGGTCCCACATTAGAGTTTTAAATGAGTTAGCTTCCCTTTGATCCTCTCCAACGTAGCTGTTAAGTCCCACGCCAGAGGGAAAGAAGCATTATAAAAGTCTCGCCAGTTCTCTGCAGACTCCATAGATAACCTGACCTGTGAAATGTTTAGATTAGGGGGGATTGGGTTTGTGGGACAACAGTCCCCCAATTAACGTAGGGATTTAGATATATAATTTTGGCAGATGCGGACAATAGGTCCACATTGCTGTGCTCCCCGATCATAATAAGGGGCCTAATGTGGTCGGGAATTCCACGCCTAAAGATCTCTGTTATGAGAGGAGGATCAAAATGATCACAGTTCGCACCTTTAGTTCTAATTAATTCCTTTAGGTGTTCGAGGAAACGCGTGGGACAGCGGTCACCCATCTCTTGCGTATTTAAGAGCTCGCGTAAATCCTCAAACTGAGATCTTCCGAACTCCACCTTAAATACATGCTTCAATTCTTCCCATCCACCCATTCTTCCACTCTCGAGAAATATCCCCCGAAACAACGTAAAAACAATCATGGGGACTCTTTGTGTGATGTATATTGTGCGCTCTTCGTCAGATATTGGTTGATGAGCCATAAGAACTTCGCAAATTTCCATCCAAATGATAGGGCTGAACGCATCAAAAGCGGTAAGCATTATGTGAGGGTGGTTGGTGCCTCGGGCGCTGACATCATGGTTGCTAACCCCTGGATCGCTAATTACCGCCGGCGAGCCACTCGTTGACAAAGTCGAAGAAAAGAGGAATGCTTGCACAGACGAAGGAGGTGTGGCCGGAGTGGTTGAAACAGTAAAATTCATACTGGTCGGAGGGAAACTATCCATTCTATGTGTTTTTATTAAGAGGTGTGTGGTCTGAAATTATTCCGGTTGTGGAAATAAATTTCGAGGAGATTTAATAAGAGATGGAGTACTAAGGAGAGTGAAAAGAAAAGTTAATTCAAGGTTTGAGTGAAATCAAAAGGGAAAACTCAGATTTTCCTCGAAGCGACTAAAGTTGTTGGCGGAGCCTGTTGAGTTCATTTTGGGAGGGTATCTAACACGTGGAAATAATATATTTCACGTAACTGGACGGCAAAATATATCTTAAAACTGGATGAGGGCACCAATAAAGCGGTATGTGTATGTATATATGGAGAGATGTGTGATATATATATATTTATATATATATATATATATATATATATATATATATATATATATATATATATATTTATATATATTGTGAGGGAACAAGCATGTGATGGGAGAAATAACGTCGCTTTTAAGCATTGCCTCCACGTGATAGGCCTCGTGTAGCTTACAAATAATTTTCGAAGCTCAAAAGCGTGAGAAAGTATGAGAGCGAGCTCATGGAATGTAACCCATATCAAGGCGAGTATTTAAACAAGACGAGAAGTCTCCTTTCCTCCCCGTTCCAGCCACGCTGGGAGCGGCTGAGATATTTGCCACCCTGGCTGCGTTAACCATGACTCAAACGATGGGCGATAGTCCCCGACCCCTTCCATGGGGTAAGCTCCCTCACTTCTGGTGTCCATATCTACCCGCGTGAGGAGCAATGAATAGATTGATGCGACTGAAGCTCACGAGTGCAGACCATCTTACTCCTCCTCGATTCGGGTTGTCAGACGCCGAAAGCAAGGAAACGTTGTGGGACAAAACCAAGCATCCCTTCTTGGATAAAACAAATATCCACTCCCTAGAGTTAGTTAAGAACTTTTCTCGCCGTAAGAATACCCGTCCGACTCTGCTTATCGACCTCATATCCAAACAAGAACCAAGTCTTATCCCAAAAGGCTTCAGTGAAGATTCATCTTAGCGTAATACCCCCTTGATTACGCATATCCGACCAAACAAACCGTTGACGTCTCGGAGAAACTCACCCTCCGTTTTCTTCAAAGGAATTTACACCGGAAGAATTCCCAACATCCCTTCTCGAAGACTCTGCTTCCCCCCCACCTCCCGTCATCTCAAACGAATATTTCTCTACAAGCAAGTTGACTTTGGACCCCGTCGAAGTGACCCAACCATCATCTCACTGCTTTGCCGGAAACGACCATCGTCTTCCACAACCCCTCCATTTGTGTACAAGGTATCGTAACGAATATTTTAGCTTCCCCAAATTTATAATTGCTGTCTACCGTTCCCCATTATCATTTGTGTAACTATTTGTCTTATATGTCTATGTATTGATGTATCATATTAACTTTAATTATTAATATTTATTAAAGTCTATTTTTGCCTACTCCTTTGCTTTCTGACCCTCAAGCTCATCATAGCCGTATAACAATAGCCTGTAACTAAGTAAGATTTGTAACTCTCAGCCAATACCAGGTTTTAAAGTAGCATCTATTGGACTAGCCTCTTCCTTACGAGGATCTGACCTTGTAACCGGACCTCGGCTTACCCAAACCTATTAAAAGCAAGCCCCCGCGCACTCTAAACTCGAATATAATAGATGTATGTATGATATATAGGAGCTATACCACGACATATATATATATATATATATATATATATATATATATATATATATATATATATATATATATACACTCTGGTTGACGGGAATGTAAAGCCTAGATCTTCACGAACCAATGCTTTATAAGAATGAGGAATCAGAATAGAGGAGTCACGTGCTAGATTCTAATAGAGTAAGAATGAAAATAGGCAACCGGCAATTTCAGGGGAAACTAAGATTGGTATATTTCTATATTTATTTATAAATTAACGAGAAAGATATAGAAGTCTAACAAAGATGAAGGAGAAAATGGGAAATACACAGAATGAGAATAATGAATTTGATCGAATATATATGTAGGTTTAGAGTAAATATTTATATAAATTTGAGTTATAAATTATGGAATGATATATAAGATTTGGTCGATCTAATTTACAGGATATATGATATATTTAATGTATAGATGTATGGACTTGGGAATAGTTTTGGACAGAGAATAATTGCTCGAATTATAATCTCAAGGGGACTAGAGCGAAAAGAGGGAATTATATTTTAAATAGTTAAGATATTTGATTAAGTTGAATGATGATAACGTTAATCTACTGACCTTTGTCTGGCGATCACAAGAGCACGAGTGAAAAAAATTGTTAGCAGAACATTGGGGCTGAGGAAGATTGATGCTGATTCGTCGGTTTAAAATACGTCAGAGAAGGGTTTTGATTGGTTAAAATAATTATTCTCGGACAGTTTGTAGGGTAAATTTTGTTGGAAATCGTACGAGTTATATATGATTGGAATTGTCGTACATAAATATGAATTAATGGAAGCGAGATGAGTAAGAGCGAGCAAGATGTTAGCTGCTACACATGTTCCTGCGTCTAGGGGAGGCGGGCCTCCCACATACCCTGTTTAATCTACCCTAGCATTAGGCTGCAAGGTGATTAACGCGACCTATGCTCTATTAATCGCCAGATTTGTTTTAAAAAAATTCACTGCATCCGGGCTATAGAGGACGAATTTTCCGTAAATTTTACCTCCCATCACTTCCATAGATTTATTAATAACGTTTGTCATATATGGCCTTACTGGCATACATTTCATCGTTGGTTTGGCCTCTCTTTTAAAAGAATTTTTGTACTTACCTTTGTATCACGGTTTATCCCACCTCTTCTGTGATTCCTTATTTACGTTTATCACCCTTATCGCTTTTAAAAAAAACTATTCGTTTTACCTTCTAACTTTACTACTTTGAACCGTCTGTGTATTTTCCATCCCATTACTAAATGAAGATATCTTCAGTTGCACAGCAACTTTCTTTCCTGTGACAGTAACACCGTCACAACCATGCTCACATGAGGGATGCTGGTTTGGGTTAGGTACGATTTAATTGCGTTAGACCTCTTCAAATAATTCATTTTTTTCTCTTACTTATCTTCTGCCAAAGATTTTCGACTATATTGATAATATTTATCTTCAAAATAATGTCACTGTGAGAATGAAATAGTGTACCCGATTTTAAAAAGAAGGGACTAAAATTTGAAGGAGTGGAAAGTCCTACATTGCAGGACGTCAAATCTAGCGCTTTCTACATATTAATTTTCATCTCGAGTCATTCGCCGTAAGATTCGATGTTCTTAAGTATGTTTTAAGTTAAACGCGAAGCTACGAACGTAATTCCTAATGTTCTGCTATTTGTTGAAGTATTTATAGCAGGGTGCTTCTATATTCTAAAGAAAAGGGAAAGTCATTGAGTAAATGGAACTGCGAATAAAATATTTCTATATATTTGTCTGTATCGGTGATATTGGTGCTTTGCCAATTTGAAAAATAGTGCAGATAATTAAAAGGGCTTTAATATATCTCTATTATTATTGTGTCATAATAATAAATGATAATTATTAACTTAAAAAGCAATTTTACTCTTTATCTCTTATAAGATCCATCTCAACTCATGAATGAACCAAATGAAAGGGAAAAACAAATGCACAAGTAATTGCGCGATTCACGCGTTATTATTTCTTCACCGATTCCTCAGTATCTATTGTTAATTTTGAATCACCTTAACAACAAATATTATGATATTATACAAGTTATACAATTATATAGTAAGCAGGTTAAATCTATGAAAGACCAGGAGAGAATATATCTATCAGTTTGTCGAAGAGAATAAAATTTAGGACAAATACCGGAACGCCAAGTCGCAGTAATGAATCAGAGGCAACCATTTTATAAAACTTTAACACAGCATAAAGGCAGTCCCTTGAATAAAAGAAGGCTTATTCATCTATATTGTTAACTGGAACAAGAAGAGAACAACATAAATCTATCAGCGGCACTAAACCAAATGGTCAAGAAATGAATAAACAAATCTTCGGAAAACCCAAATCAAAAAGATTGAAACTATGAGATCTCTGGTACTTTCGCTTTCTAGAAACCTTGTTGATCTTCTATGAGAAGCCTCATTTATTCTTTTGTTCTTTTTAGCGCCGTTTGCCTCTCTCTAGTTCGTCCAAGTATCGCTATTTGATCCTAGACACTGATTAGTGGTCTGCTTTTCTTTCTCATCTCTTCTGTCCATGAGAGTTGATATCATACGCTCAATTTCTTCAAAAAAAACTTGGCTTTATAAAGATCTGCTGAAAAAAAGCTTTTGAGATCTTCTTTGCATTCGTCTCAGTTTGATTTATTGTATTTCTCCCTTTCCGGTCCCGGTACCTGTATTAGTTTTTGATTGATTTCTATTATTAATCACACGTAATCAATGCATTTTCTGTCGATGTTGTATTTTATGTGGTTGCTGCTTAATGAGAAGTCTGGTTTGCAGCAGCTCTGCCACCGGTGTATGTAAGAAAATCTGGACCGATTCTTATTAATATGTTCCTTTCCAAGAACATTTCGAAGTTCTCTACACTTCGATTCCTATTTTGCTAGCCATTCGCTCTGTACCTTGCATTCAGGTTTACCATTAATATCGTTGTGAATCCTGTGCTGAAGATGGTAATTAAATTGAGCATATGAATGAATTTCTGTCTTGGTGGTTGGTATTCACCGGTAATTATTATTGGTGATACCTCTGCCTAATTCTAGCAGCTAAATAGCAAATTTAAGCCACATTCAGGTTCAATATTTGCGATGATGGAGAGTTTTCAGAAAACCACAAGTTTTCATACCATTTTTCTCAGGCATGTCCTTTAATGTCGTTTTGAAGATTCCTGGTCTATCGATATTCATTAGATGTCCTTATAGGATACATGTCACTACCTCCATTGATGTTCCATTGGGCATCATTAGATGCGTTTTACCCTCCTTCATTTCATTGACGGTGAATTTACCAACTCCAGCATAGGTTGCGTTACTTCTTCTTTTTTAAAGTTCTTTTTCTACTTTTCCTCTTTTTCAAAGATTTATTTGCATTTGTGGCGCGTCATTGCTGTGGTCCTATGTAGCCCTCCGCATTTGAGACATTTTGTCCAATTTTTCCGCATTCGGGGCACATTTGTTTTTTATGGCATTGTTTTTTTTTGTGTGTGGTTGTTCATTTGGTAAGAGTTGAAGCACCTGAATTTTGATGTACATCTTCCGTTTCATGTGTTCTTGGGGTATCTCATGTTGAATGCTAAGACTACGTTAGACGTTATTTTGTTGGTCATTTCAATCGTTGCACAGACTATCTTGAAGACATATGTGTGACTTTTGAATTTAATAACCTCTGATATTATTATTCCCGTATGGTTTATCTCTTTTTCGGCTTTTATAGCTTTTGTTGCATGGCAACCTATCCACAGCTCGATGTTTCTGCATAAAATACTTCCCTTCGCTGTTATTTGAGATGGAATTCTTGGTTCAAGTCCGATATTTTGTAGCGTTTCCACTCCTTTGATTGAGACCATTTTTTTCCACACAGCTCTTTGTGCTGCAGATCACGAGGTAAAACTTTCGACCTCTATAATTCTTATCAAAGCCACCTTCACTGGTCCTTAGTTTGCCTCACATAGTTTACCTTTTTCTGGTCTTAATTATCCTTGCTCGATATTCCGTGATGGTACTCGGAGACATTCGAGCCTACCTCTATTCCCATTTGCAGGTGGTGTCTCCACTATCCCTTAATCAAGGGACCAGGGCATTCTTTTCTTTTTGTGTGCTCTCTCTTGATTATTTCTTTACTATTTACTCCTCAGGTGTATCTGAAAATTAAAGATATACGGGTCCTACTCTGCTGGAAGGCCTATTGGTCCCTGTTTATCTTCTTAATTATACTAGCCCTCCTCACTCACCCTACCTTATTTTTCCTATAACAATTAGGTGCCTGCACCAAATTCGGGATCGTAGTCCTAAGAACCCACCTTCCTCCTACCCCGTAAAGGGGCTTCCTTCCATGCTATACAAGGTGTCCCAGGAAAAAGTTAACCGTACTTTGAATTTGTATAACTCAAAACCTATTAGAGATTTTTAAGTCCTGCAAAACAAAACAAATTTAACAACTGTCGATTCTGGAAATTTCATTAAATTCCCTTTTACGATATTGATACAATAATGGGTTTAGTGGAGGTGATCAAAATTATGTTTGCGCAAAGAAGTAAAATAAGGAAACTTCGAAGTTTAAAATCAACAAATATATTTAAATCCATTTTTAACAAAAACACCCTTACATATGAGTAATACAAATTCATTTTTTAATTTTCTAAACACCGTTTCCTTCCACATGTCCTCCATTTCTTTCCAAGCACAGTTGCGCCTTTGATAGCATTCATTGAACAACTTCTTTGACTAACTTGTGATTTTCCTTAATTCTATTGACTTCACGTGTTATACTATCTCTTAACTAGTTGATGATCTGTGGTGGAGTAGTATAACTTTATTCTTTAGATATCCCTATAAGAAATAATCGCACGTTGTTAAGTTAGGGGATCTTAGGGGCCATTCAATTGCATAATTTAGCGCGACAATGCGGTTGCCTAACGTTTTTCTTAGTTTTGTTCATACAGCAAGCTGTCTTTAAGCTGGTGCGCCGGCATGAATCCCACAAAGTCTATTGAATTGATTGCCGTAAATCTGGCGGAGTTCTGGGAAGATCCTTTCGTTGATCATGGTCAGGTAGGCACCACCATTCCAGTTATTCTCGTAAAACAATGGGCCGACAAGATAGCCATTCCCGCATATTCCGATCCACAGAGACACTTTCTGCTGACAAATACGTGCGTCAAAGTTGAATGCGGGGGGGGGGGGGGAGGGCAGCGGTGCATATTGCCGAATATTATAACTAATTACCTTTCCATTCATGAAAAAGGCTGCCTCGTCACCAATCACAATGTTTCCAAGAAACGAGCAGGTTTATGGAGAACCCATTTGGCAAATTATCTACGACGGGGAACATCAGTTTCAAGAAGCTGGTTCTTGCATGCATCTTATAGGGATTCCATTTTAAGTCATGTTTATTAATGGGGTTAAATGATTACTTTAACAATTGTAACCCATTCTTTCTGAGTGATACATGTCGATTTTGAAGAAGCGTCAGCTGAACATTTTCGATATTTTTTGTTGTTCTTATTGTTGCGAACATTTTTCCAAATTGTGGGCTTGCTTGGTGGGTGACTACCTGGAAAACGTTGTTTAAATAAATCTTGTACTTGTTTAATCCTGCCTGTCTTAATAAAGTTTGTGACTACAAATACGCGTTGATCTTTTGTTAACTGCATGATTAAAAAGGTTCTATGGAAGTAAACTTTTACCCAGAAACGCTTTGATTTGCTTAGTAAGCAATAATGACGAGACCATACCACTGTAAAATAGCCTAGGCTTTGCTTTAAGAATGGCACAGTGGCCTAGGCTACCTAGGCTCCCTACGCTACTCTTGAAAGGGCACGGTGGCCTAGCATTCCTCGGCTTCGTGTAATTATTTTACCTCCTTGCGCAAACATATTTTTGATAGCCTCCACTACACCCATTAGTGTATCAACATCTAAATAGAAAATTTAATTAAATTTTCAGAATCGACAGAAAAATAGTTGATAAATAAAATACCTTTTGCAGAACCCCCAAATTTCCAGTAGTGTTTGAGTTATACTAATTCAAATTACGGTTAACTTTTTTCTGGGACACCTGGTACTACGCCCAACTTTAGAGCAGTTCTGAGCTCAGTGGTAGTCGAGTGAAAATGAGAAAAATGGATACTATTTATGCGTAGTTAGGTTAATACAAGAATATGGTTTGTATCAGTCAGAGGAAATCAAATTTATAACAATGGAATAATATTCAAATGGCAAAATTAGAGAAAATACAAAAGTTAAGCGATCAGGAAAGGAAGCAAGAAGGACCTATTCTGATTACATAATAAAACTCAAGAGCTTTGTGTAAAGTAAAGTTACGTAAGTTTCGTTCAAAGAAGATTTAGAAAGAAAGAAAGATCTCTTGTTCGCTTGAAGCGTGGTTATAATACCTCAAAAGGGTATTATTTTCCTTTATATGTCCCAGAATCTATATTCATCCTCCACAAAATTTCATCTACCTTCACAATATAACTCAACCATAGGCAAAGTTTGAGATACATTTTGGTTCTAGGGTATACAAAACCATTGCAAGATAGCCTATAAGCGTCATAAATGGCGGATCATTTATTGTCCAGAGCCCGAAACCAACTGTGGACTGCTGGTAGGACAAGGTCTATGTCGGTATGTTAGTCAAGAAGTGTGTGAAGATATAAGGAGGTAGGAAATATAGAAATAGGAAGAAATAGGAAAAGCTTTCCACTAAAGGAGAAAAATAAGACAAGTTTTCCAAGGAGGAAAAAAAAATGGAAAAAGATGAAGAACAAATCTGGTCACCCTCAAGCACTCAAGAACTATGAAGATGGAGTGCAAGAGGATTGCACTCCGAGGAATGATGAAAACCCCACGGCTGGACAGAGGCAAAGTGGTAAAAACACTATATGAAGAGATGAAGATAGTGCTTGTATAACTCATAGACAACACTACCAATATATAGTACTATGCTACCAAGAGAAATACGCCAGAAGAATGGTATTCCAAGAAGGAATAGAGACCTTTAAAAATTAGGGCTAAACCCATCAAATTCACTCCAAATTATTGCTAATAGATGCGTAAGTTGCAGGAAGATCAACTTATGGGTAGGAACTCACACACCGAAGACTTAAAAGAAGAGATGGAAAGGAGTAATTAAGGGATCAAAGTAAAACGTGATTAAATTCGAACAATTTACAATTTTTTAAGGCAGTTTACACAAACACAGAAATTGCAAGTAATATTGCAACTAACGGACCGCTGTCTTTCAACATGAAAATTCCAGCAGATAATATTTCAAAAGAAAAATACACGAATGTTCAGATGTGCTACAAGCGTTAGGCATTAGAAGAACATGCAACAAAAAACTGTACCATAAGCGTCTCAAAATGCATAAAAAGTTTGGGAGACCATGAGTGGTTTGAATGCATCTCGATTAGTAAAAGGTATCTCAAATGCGAAGGTCCCCTTCGAACACTGGCAATGAATTGCCTGCAAAGAAAGAAAATAATAGAAAGAAAGCGAAAAAAACACAAGCCAAGAAAAAGAGTGTAAAATTCTACCAATGTAGGAGTGGCAAAAGCAACTATTAATGAGATGAAAGAAACAAAGACGAACATTACCATCACGCAAGGAGTAGGATATAACCTGTTGGTGTGCATACTTTATGCACACCAGCTAACATTGAAAACTCGGGAACATTTGTATAAACGCTCAATCAATTAATGCAAAAGAATGACATGAAAGAAATGTGGTTCCCAAAGAACCCAGAATTTTCAGACATCCTCAGAATTAACATATAAAGAAGAAAAATAACATAACCATGGAACTAAAGAAACAAGAAGCAACTCCAAAAAACGCAAACGAAGAAGGAAGAACCAAATAACTTCAAGAGTAATTGCGGAAAACGACCAAAGAGAGATTTAAATAAAAAAGATTGGTGTATAAAGCCAAAGATCTCAATATGAAGATCTACGCGAGCGACGCCATGTCCCTTCCACGGAAAATGAAGCAAAATGATATAGTCCTGACACTCGTTAAAGCGAAATGCAAATTGGCGTACAAAATAAACCACAAAGAAAAGGAAGTAGAAAAATTATTCACGGAGGATAGAACTAGAATCTACCCAGGGGATGTGGAAACACTCTCAAATGCGATATTTGACCAAGCGAAGAATAGCACATTTGATTTCGACGTCCAAATAGCGAGTAGAGCCACATAAAAAACATCACAAAAGAAAACTAAGATTCACACAACAATAATACTTACCGAAGTAAATCAAAGAATAATCGGAAGCAAAAGATACAAAAAACTGGAAATTCTGCAAATAAATATCAATGGCTGGATCGATAAAGAATAATAATAGGTAAAAACATCACAAAGATTGATCCAGACATTATATTCATCTCGGATCATGAAATAATAAATGAAGAGATTAAAATAAAAACATATTTGACTATACTCTCATAGTAACTAACCCAACAGGAAAAAGAAAGAACGGAGCGGCCTTAGCAATATAGAGAGTCATCAAATACACAGAAATACCAATCATCGACGAAGCTTATATATCCGTTAGAATTGAACCAGATGACATGACTAGTAGTAGCAACACGATACAAACCTCCAAGAAGAAATTGTTTGCCAATACACACTTCATAAGGATATTCGTACATGGACACCCAGCAATATTCAATAGTGACCTAAACGTACTTTGCCAAATAAGCGGCTACATAACAATATGTTGCTTGGAAGAAATATCCTCAAAGGGTGAGACCCGAATATCTCACTTATATTACAGCTATTATATGCCACGAAATATGTATATGAAGCCGGTAACGAGTAGTGTTCAAATTGGAACGCTACTCTAATTGAAACAAGTCTCTATAGATATTAAGAAGCAATATCACAAAGCTGACCGAAGGAAATATAAAACAAACAAACTAAAAAACTTAAAAAAACGAAATGCTATATATATATATTATTGAGAGAGAAGCATGAGGGTCAAAACCAAGAGCAAAATCGAGTTTAAAGACGAAAGCGGTAATTTAATTCCAGAATATTGGAAAATTTAAGAAAGATTTCGTCGGCATTAGAAATCACTTTTCTCAATATCACCTGAAGAAAATGAGGATATCAGTGAAGAAACGGAAGCAATCGTGCACGAATTCCTACAAAACAACATAGTTAGAATTAATTCTGCCTATTTAGTCGACCCTATAATGGTAGAACAAGGGGAATTGCGAACAAAAACAACAGAGAAGGAAAGAGGTAATTAGTGAAATTCAGTGAATTAAACAAAAGGCACCAGGACCTGAACAGGACTCACAAAGTCCAACCTTACCGAACAACATCATCACGGTCCTCAAAAATATTTATAATGCAAGCGTGAACACTTACTGCTCTGACGAACTAAAGACAGCAAAAATATTTCTCTTCCCATTACCAGGCAAACCTCCAAGCTTCTTAGATAGCACCAGGTCTCTATCACGATTAGATTTCAGCCGTAAAGTCTTTTAAACATATGCTAACCAGAAGACTTGTGGAGTAGATCGAAGAAAATAATTTATATCATAATTTCCAGTTTAGATTCCTAAAGAACATGGATACCAGCATGACCCTCCTTCAAAATAATGACAGGAGAAAATAGCACTAGCGAAAGTAGACGGTTAATATATCAATTTAGTGCTATGCAACGCAGAAAAAGCCCTCGATAAAATCTGGATCAGAGGTTTATAGTATAAGATCTCTAGCAAACAAATAAAAGAAAATTTGAAGAGATTTCTTTGTGAATACATCACAAAAAAAGACAAATAGCGTAATCAATGAGTACGAGGTACCATAATTTCAGATGAAAACTGGAGTACCACAAGGGGAGTGTCTCAGTCCAACCTGGTATCCAGTATACACAACAGGCATCTCTTTACCAGTGGAGCCAGAGACACTGAACATCAAGTTCGCAGTTGAAACTTATCGACATATTATTTATCCCAGTCAAAACGAAAAAAGACATACAAGAGTAACGACACTGGAAATAAGCAACATAGAAAGATGCGAAAGGAATTTGAAGATACGAACGAACCTCCCAAAATTCGTCCTAATTCCACTCGTAAGGAAAAAAATATCCGATATCATACATGAAGAAAAAAGGTACGAGTATAGACCTGAAAGTAAAGTTTTACGTCTAAAAATATACATCGAAAGGATATATCAGTCATGCAAAAAAGGATAAGAAGAATAATTCCAACACTACAACTATTAGATTCAATTCGAGGAATCTCAGCGAAGAACAAGATAAAAATATACATTGCATTACGAAGGGTAACACTATATACCCATACGATACCCAAATCAAGAATTAAACAAAAGCAAAGAGTACAAAATAAAACCCTAAGATTAATTACCAAACAAACTAAAAAAGAGAGAGTAAGACGGCAGAAGATATATAGGAGAAATAAACAACCTACCACAAGTACTCGTAATCGCAGAACAGCACTATTCCAAAAGAACAACCTACTCAATTTCATTAGAATGAATTCCAACGAGGAGAGAAGAGAAGCCCATATATACGTTAAAAATTTAAGAGGAATAATCAAGAAGAGGCAGAAAAAAGGAAACAAAATAAATAAGAATAGAAAAAGCAACGAAAAAACATAAACAAAGAGACTGAAGGAGGCAAAAAGGCTAAAATTGCAAAGATACTGAAGAAAGCCGAAACAAAACCAAAGAATTATGACAAAAAAACAACCTCATCGTGAAAAAAGAACTGAATGAGCCAAGAATATAACAAAATACCGAACGAAGAAACAAGGAACATTTAAATAAATCACAAAAACACAAAACTATAATATAAAGAGAGTTAGTTAAAAGGTATAATGGTCATTACACATTAAGGAGTATAACAATAAGTAGAAATAAGTGGAAGAGAATAGTCGGATTTCCCGAACACTACAAACCATAGGAACTTGGGTAATCTGGATGTATGAAGGGGAGGAAAGAAGGCAGCATAAATGAAGCATGGTGGCTCGGATCCAACAATATCAGTAGGTCCCATATCTCCTTTGAGCATGGGAATTATTCTTTTTTTATCTATGAATACCAGGGTTGCCTATTCTGACTTCTGTATAATCTTCTTTAACTCTATAATTTCATTTTCCTTCTCCTACTATTATTCTTTCCAAAACCTCACTACGGACTCTTTTACTAACTACTCCCCCCTCAGGAAGTGCGGGAAGTCTCTCTAAGAGAAACTCAGCCACATATATCATCCTCTACCAGTCCTCCGGAATATGGAACCACATTTGCGTGAACTTGACGTCAGAGGGAGATGGGGAATGTACGACAATGAACTTGGATTGGGTGGCATTACGAGTACCTAGTGGCGCTGATGCAGGCTACCCTCTCAACATGTGGCGATTCATATTGTCGATGACTCAGCATGGAAGCTAGGAGGCGTAACTGAGATTGACACGGGACGAGATATGAACTTTCACCGTTCAAGAGTTCGGGCGAAATCGGGAACAAGCTCCAGATGAAACGTGAAACTCTACCCCAAGAAGATGAACACCTCCACCTAAGCCCCAACCTGCAGGTGTGTGCGACGATGAGATCATACCTGAAGGGATTTGTCCCTCAGACGGGCCAGAAAACAAGATCAACCCTGTCCGGACTTGACCAGCAGGTGAGTGAGAAGATGGGACCATGCCTAACTGGACTTGACCAGCAGGTGAGTGAGAAGATGGGACCATGCCTAACTGGACTTGACCAGCAGGTGAGTGAGAAGATGGGACCATGCCTAACTGGACTTGGCCTGCAGTCGAGCCACATCAGGCATTGCCTTGTTATGGGACCCACCTGAGGTTCAAGTTGCATCGAGCTTGATCTCGTCGTCCGAGTTACTTGCGGACATTCATACTCCCGCCAGGCATGTTCACACTGTCGACCACCATGCAGGTCAGTAACCATTTACGATAGATTTTAATTAGAACCCACATGTGCGTCTAGTTCATACTGGCTACCATCCAGAACTCATAGTCGCCTCTTTGGTTTACGAGCGCATAAAAGATATACTAAAAAAACTAATATTTAGCGCCTTGCTACTCATTGACGTATTCTTTGTATCCGAGTTGTTTTTAGTCGTAATGTCATCATATTGTTTCGATTTTTCTACACTTTGTCTCGCTATCCTTTTGTGTCGGAAATTATACCTTCCGATATACAGTAATTCTTATATTCTGTATTTGTAGCGGCTAATACTTTGCTATTATTAATTACTTGACATACTTGTATTCTAATCATTCTCATTTTACGGTGAGGTTGGCCAACCTAATTCTTTATATTTTAAAGTGTCGAGATGTGAGGTTGTGTGAAGCCTCTCCGCTATATACCATTATTTATTCGGAATTCTATGTGCTTTGTTACGGTGAATCTAACTATGGTCGGTAGCCGTTGTACTTTATCTAAACTGATTTATTCTATTAAGGTTACATAGTTACAGGAAGCCAGCAAGAAATACTTAGTCTACTCAAAGGCCAGTCCCATTCTTTACGAATATGCTAGTAGTCCTCCTTTGGACAATTTCACCACGATGATCACTCCCACGACATTCAATCCACAACAGGGCTCCGTATTTAAACAATCTAATTATTCGTAAAATAACTGGCAATTTTGTTTTTAAAACTATTCACACTACTAGCATTTACTACCTCCGTGGGCAGTGCGTTCCATTATCGATGATTTTAAGTGTGAAAAATCTCTAGCTATGTTCGTATGAAACCTCCGTCCTTTCACGTTAAAACCGTTGTTACGTGTGATACGGAAATAAATGTTCATAATTTACGTTTTCAAGTTTATTTAAAATTTTGAATACTTCGATAAGCTCACCTCGCAATCGCCTAGTTTCGAGAGTCTGTAATTCTAATATATTTAATCTTTCGATATACGAATTATTTCTAATCGAGGGAATTAGTTTATTTGCCCGTCGTTGAATTCTTTCAATTTTATTGATGTTTACATGTGTATAAAGTGAGCACAATTGTATCGCGTATTCGAGGTGTGGCCTTACTAAACATTTATATAGAGCGATGGTGGGCAACCCCCGGCCCGCGAAGGCCTAGCCACCTTTCTCGGCATTAATATTGAAATCCGGCCCGCGACCCCCCGCCCCTCAAGTAAATTCTGTCAAACAGCATCTGTTTCAGTAGAGGGAGAGGGGAATGAGTCTTACATCTGGCACTGAAAATGAGTAAAAACTAAGACAAATATGCATTTTCCTCACAGATACGAAAAATTTCATAGTAAACAATGTTTTAGAGGAGGCAATTCTAAACAAAAAAAAATGCTTATGACTTTTCCCGCTACGACCTCGTCCTCCCTTCTGGCAATTTTCCAAAATACATTGCGCATGTTCAACGCATCGTGGCCATGTTTGGCAACACCTACTCTTGTGAATAGCCGGACATTGAAACACTTCTTCATAGCAAGCAGC
Source organism: Ceratothoa steindachneri (assembly GCA_963969495.1). Classification (NCBI taxonomy): domain Eukaryota; kingdom Metazoa; phylum Arthropoda; class Malacostraca; order Isopoda; family Cymothoidae; genus Ceratothoa; species Ceratothoa steindachneri. Next base: position 15,883,659 of record OZ018324.1, on the reverse strand, counting down.
ACCAGCCGTCTCACTGATTTGTATGTTTTTCAATAAAATTCTTGTATAATGTATTCTAGTATATATATATATGGTCACTTTTTGGATTTCGTTTGCCGGCCCACGGACTGCTCCCAAAAGTCTCATCTGGCCCTCACTCTGTAAATGTGGCCCACCCCTAATATAGAGGTATGATTATATCTTGGTGTTTCTAGTGAAAACGTCTTGTAATAAATCAAAGAATTCGGTTCACCTTCTTAGACGCTTCGTCTCACTATTTGTTAAACATAAGATTCTTTGAAACCCGAATCCGTAAAACTTTCTTCGTCCATAGAGAAAAGATTTTCACCAGCCATTTCATAGTTAAAACTTGTGTTATTTTGACTTAACTGCAGAACTCTATCTCGATTTCGCTGAATTAATTTGCTATCGTTCTCATTTAAAATCCTACTCCCAATTTTTGGATCGTCCGCCAATTTGGATAATCTAACAAGTAGGCCAATGTCCATATCATTTACGTAAATAAGGAACAACAATGGTTCTAACATAGATCCATGTGGCACGGCACTAGTTACATTTTTCTACTACGAAAATTTACTGTTTAAAACTACTCTGCTTATGATTAATTAGCCACGACCCTATCCAATTTAGGAGGTTTGCCCTAATAGTAATCGCCTATGAGAAACCGTGTTAAATGCCTTAGCGAAGTCTAAGTAAACTATGTCCAAAGATCTACTTTCGTTATATCTTTTAATCCTGCTGCCATAAAATTCTCAAAGATTAGTTAAACATGAACTTTTTTGTCTAAAGCCATGTTAACTATCATTTATGATATTATGCGCTTCCAAATGATCGATCACCCTATCATGAATGACGGATTCCATTAATTTACATACAATAGGTGTTAAACTTATCGGTCGATAATTGGTTGAAAGTTCTCTTTTTCCCTTCTTAAAAATATGAATTACATTTGCTAGCTTAAAATCTAATGGCACGACACCTTTTTCTAAACATTTGTAAAAAAAATTCGTTAGTGGCCCCACTAACACGTTTCGAATTTATTTTAAATGCGCCGGATAGATTAAATCAGGACCTGTAGATTTACTGGATTTTAACTTACTGATATAAAAATCTATTTCTGCTTCGAAGAATTCAATATCGGTTAAAAGGCTATGCTTGTTAAAGTTCATCACGTCGTTCGTTCGTGGTATATTATGTTCCTATTCGTTTATAAATACCGATGTAAAAATGATATTTAATATATTTGCCACCTTTTCTATATCCGAAACTTATTCGTTATTGTCATTTTTAATAAGTCCTATTGTTTCCTTTATCGGGTTTCTTTTGGATACATAATCATAAACTTCTTAGGGTTATGTTTACTTTCTTTGGCAAGTTGAATTTCATATTTTGTTTTAGCGCTTCGTATTTCCTTCTGACATTCTCTTCGTCGGATTACGTAAATTTGATTATTTTCTTCGAATAGGTTACGCTTGTGACGCTTGCATGCACAGTTCCTATCCTTCAATTTGACTTCGATATCAAGATTTCACCATTTTGGTCGGCATAAACCTTAAAGGACTTTATTGCCCTTTAAGTGTACAGGTTTATAAATGTTCATCTGATAATTCCTTACCAATTCACTGTTTTGTGTAAATATTGTTCACCTGCGAACTAAGCGTCCATTTAGTGCAGTGGTTTTCAACATTTTATGATAGTGGCACCCTAATTGTTATCTGTAACCAGCCGTGGCTCCCAATATAAAATAATTTACGTATAAATATATATTTAATTCAGTGGAAGCACTTCAAAATTAACCACGATTAACATTTAACCTAATTTGAACGAAATAAGACATAAAATTTGAAAATAAATAAATCTTTAAAAGTTCAATTGGAAATTTGAGCTTGACGAGTAGTATCACATAATTCTTTAATATTGGGACGTATAGTTGACAAGGCAACTCTCATTTCTTCATTCACTCTCAGAAATCTCTCGCTTTTCGTTGTTTTTATGTTGCGCAATGCAGAGAAGCTAGTTTCAAAGTATTTTCAAATGTTAGATTTTTTAGAAATGTATGAAGTAGAATATTTTTGGAAATTTAGGCATTTTAATAATGATTTCTTGGTCGCTCCTGTGGCACGCTTAGTTGATTCTCGCGGCACTCCGGTTATAAACCAGTGATTTAGTCTATTATCTGTAAATATTTGGGAATTAGATGTCTGTAAATGTATATAATTTAATACATGGAAATCTATTATTCACTGCTTTCCCCTGGGATACAGGTTTTCCGCGTTCGGAGCAATTTTTCTTTGCTCAATTCGTACGTGTAGAGAATTTTTCTCTTGTTACCCATTTTTAGGGCTGTTGGCGACAGCTCTGCCAATTACTCAACTGGATCAATGTATTCACAGGGTCGATGTATCACCGTAGCATGGTATGGAAATTCTATTCTGGCCCACATGTGAAGTATTATTTCCTTATTCGACTGCAATTTAATTATCTAATCATTTTTTTTTGTCTCAAATTAGCAATATTACCAACGGTGTCAAAAGTCCTCTTTTTATTCATATAAGATAATTGATTTGATATATTAATACGGTATAGTTAATTAAGTAAGTTGACCTTACAGATTGTGTTAGTTACTTTATAAAATTCCATTTTATCATTAACCTATATTCCTCTGTGAGTAAATAATACAACTTTGCAGTTGTGCAAATTCATAATTTTAGATTTCATACAAAGTGGCAAGAATGAGTTCAAAGACCTTTGTACAAGCAGCCTTCCTCTAAAGATGTATGTGCACTTTTTCTGCCGCCTGATCTTGCCAGGATCGGCTTTCCTACCTCAATTTTTTTCGAATCTTCATCAATTTTCTCATTTATTCAATTATCTTGATTATCTATTTTAGTGGAGGTCAGGACCTAGTTAACTCACATAAAGTTTCGATTGTTTCTGTGATTCAAATTGGATTACTTCTGCATGTCCATTTGTAACTCTGAAAGCCAATGCAGGGGGGCTTATTAAAATGGTTTCGGTCAATTTAAGAATCACAGGATCTATAATTTTATTATAAGCAATGCTACCCCAATGATTGTGTGTTTCTTTTATTTTCCCTTTGCGCATTTCTATTTCTTTCGTAGCAAAGGGAGCTAAATGGGCCGAAAATAAAAACACTGAATTTTTCAAGGCATCCGATGAAGTCATGAATACATCTCGTTACTTTGGAAAAACTGCATAAATTTTATTTATCTAACAACTAACCTAACTTTTGGTCTCCTACAGATACCCAAAGTGAAAAAGATTTCTCAAATGTTGTCCACCTCATCATTCCATTCACTTAAGCAATAACATTGAATTTCCCAGATATATGAAAGTCAAACTGAGAATAATGAGCAATAAAACTCCAGATAATAAATTTACTTCCCCATTAACAACATATTTTACTAACGAAAATGACTAAAAACACACTGTGATAAAATTCAATGAGTTCCATCAACTTTCGACTTGACTGACTGCCGCTATATAGAAAACACTCAAGCACTTTATCACAAAATGATTATCTTCGAGATCATGAAACCCTTTCATGTTCGATTTATACGATGGACTGTGAAGCACGAGTACAGGTAATTGGGTCTCTTTACTCTGGAGACACCGGCGGAAGATTTTCATCAGGAATCATACCAAAAATCAATCCCGAAAAGATCTTGAAAACGTTTCCAAAGTATTCTCCGGAAGCAATAGATCAATGCGAGTACCGATTCTTAATGGGTCTCAACGAATAGCTCAATATTTATAAAATAAGTGTAAATCCAAGTTATCTGATTGGAGTTTTCCTTTCAAACTGGAATGTTCAGGTTAAAAGTAAATACACTTTGGCTCTAAAACATTATGTAAATGAATGCCCCACCCCCTTTGTTCTTACATCATGACCTTGTCTCCTCAAAAATATACGTAGTAGTCCAGGCCACAAGATAAAAGATTGAGTAGAAAAAGGATTGTTCACAAACAGTAAAATAAAGTGAAAAGAATTTCTGTAGAATTGTAAAGTTAATCAATAAGACTCAATATAATCACAGAGTAGTAAACACAAGATTACAAACCCTATTAGATATCTAGGTTTACACCAACTTAAACCTAGACTATGTTCAAATAAACAAGCAAAGAAGCGAAAACAAACCAACAACAATAAAGGCAAGAAAAGGTATGTTACCTTGTGAAGATGATCTAAAGGAAATTTTGAACCAGACTCGTGTACATACTTTAAACGCACTGTCTACTGGAGAGATCCTTGTTATCATTAACATGTTAATGATTAAATACAAGGTTTTGCCGTTACCGAAAACTGAAATTAAAATTTAATTGACGGGTAGAATCTCTCAGCAAATTCTGCGCCAAATTTTTACCCTAAAAACCAAGGCGATCAGCCTAATTCAGCAGCACTAGAATTCCCTAAAATTGCCTAGTTGAGTGAACGCGTAACCTAAGTCTCAGAAATTTAGCCAAATAGACGAGGACGAAGGAAAATCTTACTATTCTTTTTAAATGAAGCGAAAGGAAAAAAAATAATTAACGGGTCCCTTCCACTTATGGAATAATAGGAAAATTGCAGTATTCCCAAATTCCTCCATTGCCTGCTAGGTAGTGGTATTAAAGGATAAACTAAAATAATGATGGTAATACTTCAGTTTAGGGTGCATGGTAGGAAGCACTGTTGCTGGGCTACCCAATAGAACATAATACTCCGGCTAACCTTGAGAGGACTTTGGAAATTCTATCATTCGAAAGAGAATGGAAAACAAAATAAGAGTTTTAAATTACGTTAGAATCAGCCAAAGAGTTATGATGTTATTGCCAAATAATTCCCCGGCTATCCTTGGGAAGACATTGACAATTATATCGTTCGAAAGAGAATGTAAAACAACATAAAGATTTAAAATTTTGTTAGTATTGGCCTAATAGTTATGAACTTATTGCCAAATAATTGGCAGGACAAACTTGGGGGAGGGGGGGACTTTGGCAATTATATCATTCGAAAGAGAATGTAAAACAACATAAGGGTTTCAAATTCAGTTAGAATCAGCCAAAGAGTTATGATATTATTGCCAAATAATTTTCCGGCTATCCTTGGGATGACTTTGGCAATGTAAAACAACATCGAGTTAAAATTTCTTTAGAATGGACCGAATTGTTATGATGTTATTGCCAGAACAAAATAATTCCCCGGATAACCTTAGGTGGTGGTGGTGTAAGTGATGTAGGTGTTTGCGGTGCAGCTGGTGTAGGTATAGGTGGTGGCGATGTAGGTGTTCGCGGTGTAGGTGGTAGTGATGTAAGTGGTGTAGGTGTACATGGTAGTGTGGGCGGTAGTCGTGTAGGTAGTGGTATTGTAGGCCATGCTAGGTGGTGGTGGTGTAAGTAGTGGTATTGTAGGCCGGATAGGTGGTGGTGTAGGCGGTATAGGTGTAGGTGATGGTGTAGGTGATGGTGTAGGTGATAGTGTTTTAGGTGGTGTAGGTGCAGGTGGTGGTGTAAGATTTGGTGGGGTACGTAGTGGTATTGTAGGCTGTGTAGGTGGTGGTGCAAGTAGTGGTATTGTAGGCCGGGTAGGTGGTGGTGGTGTAAGTAGTGGTGGTGTAGCTGGTGTAGGTAGGGCGGTGTAGGTGGTAGTGGTGTAGGTGGTAGTATGTATGGGGTGCCGGTGTAGGTACTGGCGGTGTAGGTGATGTAGGTGGTGTTGTATTGATGTAGGTGGTGTTAGTGGTGGTGGTGTTGTAGGTGGTGTAGGCGTAGGGAGTGTAAGTGGTGGAGGCGATGGTAGTATTGGTGGTGGTCTAGGTGTTTTAAGTGGTGGTGGGGTAGGTTGTGAAGGTGATGATTCGGAAGAGAATGTAAAACTATATAGGGGTTTCAAATTCGTTAGAATAGGCCGAAAAGTTCCAATCTTATTATAAAAAAAAGAAGCAAATCGGGGACCGACCGTCCGATATAGTGAAATGTACATTCGTACGCGACTAAAAATGTGACAATTATTATTCGCTTAGAAATTTATGATTTGGCAAATTAATTATAAGGAAATAATAGGTGAAATTTGTTAAGGAAAATGGAAGTTATATTTAAAATAGGAATTGATATGTAAATACATAAGGGAGGTACTTTCAACTTAGAGGTCAAGAAAATATGACTTAGTTGAAGTGGGAGGTGGGATGTAGATTGGGGTTGAGGGTAAAAGAAGAGGAACGATATATGTATATGTAATGCTGTGAGAAGACACTGTTTTCGCAATAAGTGAATGCATTCCATGCAGACAGTTACAGCGCTAGCGGCGGAGAAGTGATATTTAAGAGCAATTGGCCAAGAATTATGGCACTGTGTGCGATGTCTATTGCTGCTATGGTCCCGCAAGAATCGTTTGGGGAATTATTACAGCCATTGGGATGCGCTTGCTTATTTTTATGTCTCTATGTACATGCAGTATATGCGTGTACGTTTGCGTGTTAGAAAAATATGCAAAAATATGATATTCATGCTGTAATTATTACGTTGTCAAGGAATTAATATATTTTAAGGCAGGTAAAATCAGTTTTAATATACTTCGCATCCCTCCCAAATGACAAACTGTTAGCTTACATCATTATTGACAATGTTTTCAATGTGATTAATTAAGCAATATATACCTTTCTTGAAGCAGTCATTTGGATTTGATATTTCCTTTCACTTAATTTTTTAAATTAAGTGATATAATTATTTAATTAAATGGTAATTATATGGTGCAAGTTCCTGTGAATTTGGATGATGAGAAAACTTCCTAACCTAACTACAAATTCTGGGGTTTCAAACGTGACACGTACGGGCATGCATTGCCATGAAGGAGGGAGACAAACCTTTTGGTTTACCAGTGAAAGGCAGTTCAAGAGCTTCATTAAAATGTTGCAATTTATGAACATATAGGTTGGTTCGGGCCACTGGGAAAAAGTGCATCATTTTGACATTTCATTTTTGCAATGTTACGAAAACATTAACTGTATTTTGAACCTTAGTAAAAAAACTGTATTAAAACGATTAACAGGTTCAAATTTAATAAAATCAAAAAGTAAAATAAATGTATAAAATACATTATAAATAGCTATAATCAAACAATTTACTTAAAATAGTACCTGTAGAATTTAGAGTTAAAAATTACGAGGTATAAACGGCTTATACCAAAGGCTAAACAGTGGTGTTTCTTTAATGGCGTGGGCAACAATTTGAAATGATTAGAGGTTAGTATTGGTTGAGTGTATTGGCCTTATCAACTTTGAAAACTACATTTCCATTTGTAAAGAGAGAGTCTAGCAGCATTTTCAAATGGTGAGCTGAAAAAAGGAAGTGTTTTATTATTCATGGAAAAGGGCTCTCACTGTCGTACTGCGTAAATGGTCAAAAATTTGTAGACCCAAAGCGGTGGCCGAGGATGTTGTATGGATAGCATGTATATGATATAATCATAGAGGTATTAGGTTGAAGCATGCCGGAAAAAACATCTTAATTCCAATAGCTTTATTAAAAAAAATTCATTAGTGTAACAATTTGACTCAAATTCATCTTTCATCAAATGATGCACTTTCTGATATCAAGTTGCTTAGTACAAAATTCTATAAGTTCCCTTTCATAAAATTAATCTCTTTGCCTACAATAAACCTCCATGAGAAATTATCATATAAATAAATTCATTGGATTACGGTCTGGTGATTTAGGGGGCCAGTCATTCTTTCTGATTAAATTAGGACATTTTTTTTCCTAGCTACTCCTTAGCTACTTTTTATGAGAAGAAGTGCCATCTTTCTAAAGAATGTCGTTTCCATTTTTGCCTTGCTTACGGCAATCCGGATTTAAAAAGTTATATAAAAGCCTATTGCAGCTCTGACAGTCTATTTTACATTCATTTGTGTTAATAAAATGAATACTTGTTTATCCTTTCTGCGATATTTCTGCCGAAACCATTACTTTCCTGCTGAATCAAGAGGTTTCATCGTAAAGCAGAGGAGGTTATATGGCACTTTTTATCAGACCATAAACTATTATTTTTCCTCTCCGTGAACAGTCCTAAAGTGAAGTCCTTTCTGTCTGGGAACGCCATTTCTTACCTTCTTAGTTGAATAGCGATCGTAAAGCAATTTCTACTCTTTTCTTAATTCTGTTAACGCCAGAAACACAGATTGTGTGGTAGGTTTTTAATTTCTAACTCTTTAAAATAGCTTTTACAGAGGAACTGGAAATACATAAGTCGCAAAACATATGTCTTTAGGAGTGAGGAGTTCCTGGTTTATCTTCTGCAGATAGATAAAAAACGAAAGTTTTTTTAAGAAAGCTTTATCGAATGTTAATCCAGGAAAAAAAATCCTCCCACTTTGAAATCTTTCAGAATAAGGAAAGAGGTATAACCATGAGTTTTGTCAAATAAATCTTTAAAAAACCCGGTTTGCTTCCTTATCATTGCATCAGACAAACCAGAGGGAGGTCCATCCTACGTATCACGTTACTTCCCTTATCAAATAGTTAAAATTACTGCCATAAAAGGTGTTATTTCAATTACCTCTTTTAACATTTACTCTTTTAGTGACAAAAAAGGGGCGTGTCAAATTAGCAAATTGAAAGAGTTCTCTTAAATAGGCTATTATAGATTGATATATTTGATACATTCCGTTGCTTGGAGTGGATGAGGACCTTCTGAAAGGGCCACACGATTCGGAAATACTACCAATCGGTTTTAATTTAAAATGCCCTTTATTTCTTAGAGGAAACTTACAGTTTCACCTTGTATCCGAAAAACTCGCCTCATGAGCGCATGCCAGCCGCCAAGTAGTCGACCTGAATCGAGACTTAATTCATCAAATTACTACATCAAATGTAGTAAATGCGCTGTAATTAGATACGTTTTTTTCTCACTCGAGAAGGTCTCTTGCTTGACGCGGATGAGGATCTTCTCTTATTGTGCTCGAAGCAGTGGGAAGGTTGTTAACCATTGTTATATTAACAACATATATATATATATATATATATATATATATATATATATATATATATATATATATATATATATATATATATATATATATTAATCCATTAAACCACATGGAAAGAGAAAACGGAATAATTTTTCCTTGCAGTAATATTTTTATTACTTTTTCCGAAAAAATGCGTGCAGGGAAGGGATTCGAACCATGCAGACTGAGGCAGCGAGCACCGCTTTGATCACAGTTAAAAGTATACCGTTAGTACACTATGCTATGCAGAGAACCAAACAGTGTACTAACGACATACTTTTAACTGTGATCAAAGCGGTGTTCGCTTCCTCAGTGTGCCTGGTTCGAATCACTTCCCTGCACGGATTTTTTCGAAAAAAGGTAATAAAAATATTACTGCAAGGAAAAATTATTCCGTTTTCTCTTTCCATGTGGTTTAATGGATTCATTTTGATCATTCTCTCGCGCTATATATATATATATATATATATATATATATATATATATATATATATATATTGTTAATGACCAGGTTGCATTTCGAATTTACCAATTATATTTTAGCACTTTCTAGCTGTCGAATACAGTTTTAATTGATGAGGCTGAAGATTGAAAATCAACATAGGAAGATCCATTTTATTTGGTCTTATTTAAAATATTCGGATTTTATTACAAATTTGGGCCGTGAGCTTTCGGCTTTTTTCAAGCATCTTCAAACGGAAGTCTTGGTTATTTTCCTCCTTTAGCGGATAGGTAATTGTTTGGTGATGAGCAGAGAATGAATTTCGTCTTCTGATTCTGATTCTGATAAAGTGGGTGCATGTAAGGGAGGACGATAGGGTGTGTGGATAGATAAAGAAAATAGACAAGTGGAGAAAAAAGAAAGAAGTGTAGTAGAGTGCAAAGAGATGCCTAGAGTCTGGTGATCAGACCTATTACTTTTATTATTTTTTTTGGTTGCGTGTATTCTTTGTTGTTACTGTAGATTTGTAATAATTATAAATAATTATTTATGGCGTTCAAGCCATTTATCTTAATAATTTTTAGTTTATTTGGCGTATGTTATGCATTGCTTATTTTGTATGTGTTTTTTAATACGTTTAAGTGCGTGCTTAATGTCTTGGTATTTTTTGTGTGCGTGTATTTTTTAGTGTTCTTGTTTCTTCAAGTTGGTGATTATTTTCGAAATCGGGTTTTTTTTCGTAGTCTTGATTTGCAGTTGTCTTCATCGGTGATTTTTCTTAGTTGTGGGTTGATTTGTCAAGTTCGGTTTTCTTCTTCTTTGATGTTTTTAAAGGTAATACATCTCATTATAATTATGTGTAGAACGGCACTTCGTCCCCGCCAGCCACTCGGTTGGCGGAGCTGGGAAATCTGGCGCGACAGTCAGCTGCTCTGTTCTGGTTAATCATCTGGGTGATTTCATCGCTTAGTTCCCGATTAACCAGATCCTGCATTTTCCGGGTCCGTTCTTCTATGACTTTGTTAATGGGAATTATCCATGCCTCTCTGTGCAGATCTTCTTGCCATCTCCTTTCTTGCCCGCGTGTACCCGTGATTAGGTACATGCATTTATTTTGCACTACTTGAAGTCGCCTCTTTTGTGTTTTTGAGACATATGAGAGGGTGGAGGCGGGGTGAAGCAACATAGATATTACAAGGGAATTGTAGATCTTCTTCCTCTTTGTACTTTGATGCTTTTTATAAGTCGAAGTCAGAATACGGTGCAATACTCGCTCCGAGCTGGTTCGCGGTTTGTTCTGGTTTGGGCCCCTCTTTAATGAGGGGAGTCTCCAGAATCTTGAGGCGACGAAGATCCGAGTTTTTTCTGAGGATGGTAGTGTTTTCAACAAGGATCCTTCTTGTAGTTTGATCATTGTGTTGTTCATTGTAGTGTGTTTTGATTCCTCCTTCTTTCAAGTACATTGTTAGGCGTCGGCTGAGGGTAGTGTGGTCATACCTATATATTGGTTGTTTGGATGATGCTTGCAGTCCTCATAGAGGTATTTAAATTTGTATACCGCCATTTGTAGCCTTTAGGATAGATTATTTTTAACCAAGGTTGTTTTCATTAGTAGGTTGCTAACTTTTTTGTTTCTGTAATATAATCGTAGAGATAACATATTGTCTTTTTCTCGGATAGTGTAACTTTTTATGATGTTTTTCAGTATTCGTTCGTCTGTTTTATAGGCATCCGCCATTTGGTTCTCGTAGCAGAGTGTTATTATTTTTTTTCTTTTTTAATTTTCCCCTGTACCTCAAAGTTTGAGTTAAGAATTTTATTCTGTAATTTGTCAAATTTTGTATATGAGTAGCCGTTGTTTATTAAGATTTGCTTGGATCGTCGAAATTCTTCATAGAGTGCGTTCCACGTTGAGCAGTTCTTGATAGCTCTTCTTATGTATGAGCTCATTACTGATTTTTTATATTTCTCGGTGCACTCACTTTCGGCTTTAAGACATCGACCGCATTCTGTTCCTTTTCTATAAACAGTGGTGCAGTGCTGGTTTAACCTAGTATCACATGTAACACGTGCTACCGGCCCCGCGGGGATGTAAAAAATTAGTAATACTTAAGCTTTTGCCCTCAGGCACAGAAGGCCGAGACAAAATAAAACGCTTATTTTTCTGTTGAGTCCCCCCAGCCATACTAGAAGTTATTTTAAATTCCTCAGATAACTTTTTCCCTCTCTGCAAAAGGTGGGGCCTCCGCTGTTCCTTGTTCTACGTTCTCCGCAGCTCCTTAAACCGGCCCTGCGGTGGTGATATATTTTCCTTCCCTGTTCTGTTTTACGTCTACATCCAGGAAGGGAATACGCCGTTACACTCCACTCGTATATGAATGAGCGGAATGAGATTGTAAGGTTCTTTTGAGTTGTGGTAATTGATGTTGGTCCTTAGTTGTAAGGTATATGTCATAAAAAAATCTGGTGTGAATTTTGGATGGTTCGTTATTTTTGTTAAGAGCGTTTGCTTTAGGTTTTCCATGTATAAGTTTGCAAAGGTAGGGCCCAATGAGGACCCCATCACTACTCCATCAATTAGATGGTAAAGATTGCCATCTGGGCTTCGGAATGGAGCTTCAGTTGTACATATTCTTAAAAGTTGCTTCAATATTTGGTGTTCCATTCGTGAAGGAGGCTAAAGGTGCGTGCACCCAGAAATATAAAAAATCGGTAATGAGCTCATGCATAAGAAGAGCTATCAAGAACTGCTCACCGTGGAACGCACTCTATGAAGAATTTCCACGATACAAACAAATCTTAATAAACAACTACTACTCATATATGAAATTTGACAAATTACAGAATAAAAATCTCAACTCAAACTTTGAGGTACAGGAGGAAAATGAAAAAGAAGAAAAAATAATACCACTCTTCTACAAGAACCAAACGACGGATACGTGTAAAACAGATGAACGAATACTAGAAAACATCATAAAACATAAAAAGTTACACTATCCAAGAAAAGAACTGTCAGAGAGAGAAGGTTTACACCCCCCCTAGAGCCCATGTCTACCTGTGGCGCCTGAGAAGATACAACTGCACAGCTAGACAGCCCATAGGGAGCTGGTAGATTTCGCGGGACCGCGTAATCCGTTTTGGGTTCCATTCCTCGCCGCCGCACCGTACAATCGCGCCAGACCTACGACGCCAAGGACCTTTGCCCAAAGCTTTTAGGCCGCAGAGACAATCCTCCCCCACCCACTGGTGTGCCAAATCTAATGAGGTCCCCGTCACCCTTTTGGGAGCCTCCGTCGACCCGCTCCCGCCGAGGTAGTATAAATACTTCGAGAAAAGCTTTGAGAAAGCAGTACCATACAGTCCCGTCTTGGTTAGCAACCACGTACAGTCTTGAACGTGGTTGCATCACCTCTACCCGGCCTTGCTCGTATCTAAGGCCAGAGTTCCCGCCCAAAGACGATAGACAAGGGCAGGCATCTATCACTCGGTTATCGACTTCGTTTAATGACTGGAGTACTCCCTCGATCATTACTCAGCTAGGTTAATAAAGAAGGAATCTTGCAAGTTCAACTTTGCAACGCCCCGTTTACTCGTCGTATTTAAGCTTCCAGTCAATTAGGATTTACGTTAATCTCCCCGATAATTGCACACTCCCATTTTCTCTGGAATCAACCACCGTGGATCTTCTCTCTGACTCTCGTACCCGTCGAGTCATTTGTATCCCCTCCCCCCCCTTTGGTACCCCAAGTCTCATTTTATTTATTGTCAGTTATTTACTTGTGATATTAAGATTTTTTTGTGGTCACCCTACAACATCTATATTATATTCTGGCGTCAGGTTTTTAGTGTCATCCGCAGTATTTGATCTCATTTATTTTCGACCTGTGACAGATTCTAAGGGAAGTTATTCTTGTATACTAAAGGTTCTGGTTTTAGAAACTGTAGAAAAGACTTTACTCATTTCCCATTTCCCCCTTTTGAGTACATATTTTGTATTGAATTTTGTGACCGTGTGAAACTTTAGCTCTTTCCAGGCCTCATAAAACTAATGCCGTATTGTAAAAAAGTTAATCTTATTTCTTTTTAGCATTTTGTTGTCGTTTTCTTCGTGCCTATTGGGCAACACAGGCTCTCGCTAAATTACGGAGTGAATATTTCAAGTATAGTTGAGAATTCGCTCTGTGCGAAATAATTATCGCTGTGTTTGTTTATTTTTTTAGGTGAAGAATCGTAGGTCCACCAATTACTACTAGCACTTAACATGTGCTACAAATAATCCCACCACCGTTTTTGATATTGTGCTTTTCTTGAAAGCTGGTCAAAAGCGATAAAATGACTTAATTATTTAACACATTTAAGTTGCAAGGAGAGTCGCTTTGGCTCTGCGGCAAGCACCTCTTAGCTTATACCCAACACGAGGAAAAGACCGAAAGAGAACACAAAGAGAAAGATAAGAGAAAGAACGAGAAAAGAAAGAGAAGAGAAGGAACGAGAAGAAAGAAGAGAAATAGAAGAACTAAAGAAAGGAAGAAAATACGCCTTTATGAATTTAAAATGAGTAGGACCAGGAACGAAACGCTGTCTATCAGCTCAAGGTCCAAAGCTTCCCCTAGCGCGCCTCTTAAGCTTTCGGTTTTCCAGGAAGGCGAGGATTTAGGAGACTTCTTAATCCACTTCGAGAAAATCTTAGAAATCAACCACTGGGACATCGATGCAGATGGAATGGCTAAATTGTTGCCCTTGCTAAATTCCAAACTCGGAGATATAATCATATCACTTCCCTCGGAGGCAACAATTGGTTATTCGACCTTAAAATCGGAGTTACTGGCGGTATATAACATCACCCAAGGCATTTACCAATCCAAATTCAGACATGCTCGCCTTCAGCAAGGCCAAACATAGCGTCAGTGTGGGTACACCCTCCAGCGTCACCTCAACTTTTGGCTTGATGTCTCTAAAATCCCGCATGAGTACAATGCCCTCGTTGACTTCTTCCTGAGAGACCAGTTGTTGGCTGCAGTTCCGGCTCAGGTCAGATCTTTCATAAAAGACCGGCGGTGCCTCACATTAACGGAGTGCACATAAGAGGCCGACATTTATTCAGCAAGATACAACATTTATCCGAAATAAGTGAAGAAAAATGGCCCCCTTTCCCCAAAACCTAAGCCAAACAAATGTAAATTTTTCCTGCAAAGTGGAGACAAGTTTGCCAAAGTAACTGGGACGTCGAAGCCGTAAACACTCTTTTCGTCTGAACACCGGGGTGCGAAGCGTGCTCGTCAGGCTCCTCTACGTCATCTTTCCCCCGGAGACTCATCATTTGTTTTCCCTGTGGTGACAAGGGTCACGTGAAAACCAACTGCCATCAGAACTCTCAATTCAGGAATAACTCTCCTCACAAGGTACACCGGATCTGTGCCACGTCTACGCCTCCGTTTACACCATCGGAATCTTCACCTCCCCCGAGCCTGCAATTCTCGGTGGCCACCAGATAAACCTCTTGTTTGATAAGAATACCCCTGGAGGCCTTAATTTCAAATCCAAAACGATTAATGGCTGCCATGTGTCCACTCTTGTGAGAGTTACCGGGTGCACCTGCATAGTGGTGTCGGACAAGCTGCTTCCTCCACTACCCCAAGACCATAATAAATTCGCCGTCAGGCACGACTATTTGGGGAGGGGGCGCCAATCGGTTCTCTATCGTTAAGTGCTACATGGATTGTGCATACTTCACTGGCTGGGCAAGAGTAGTAGCAGCCCGTATTAAATTCTGAACCGTCCTCATTGGCTAGTGTCTACGAGTCTTCTCTAACTCCGTGGCCCAACCCGTGCTTACTAGTTCGCAAGTGGTAAAAGATTCGCAGATAATCTCACCCTTAGAAACCTTACGTTCTTCAGAATTCAAGGTCATGACTGAAGACTTTACAAGGAACCAAAAGAACTGTGATTACCCCCGACCCCTGTGGGCTAAGTCCCAATCAAAAGAGCAAGAAGCCAGCCGAGCAGAACGGTAATCTCCTACTAAGTTACCGACGGCTTACTTTAACGTGCGTGATCAGAAAACGCCCCCTCCCCCGCATTCTCACGTTGTCACATTTTATCCTCTGCCCATGACAGCCTTTTTAAGGCCATTTTAGCAACATGAAGAGCAACCAGAAGATATTCAATTATTTTTATTGGCCAGGCGCCAATGAATAAATCTTTTGCTACTGCAGTTCCTGTGACATCTGCCAAAAGACTGCCGCCAAAGAGCGAGTTAAACCTCCACTGTTCCACAGAGGACTTCTAATCTCAGAGGCGTTTTCCAGTATCGTGAGTGATCTCATCGGTCCGATATATCCCCGTCGAGTGAAGCACACATTCACGTGCTAACCTTAGTGCATTTTGCCACCCGGTAGCCCGATAACGTGCTATTGAAGAATATAGACAGTATCTTCTGCTCAGAAGCACTAATCTCCATCTTCTCTCGCGTTGGATTACCTAAGGAAATCCTGTCAGATCATGGCCGCCAATTCACATCGCAACTGATAAACTAAGTTGCCAAGCTCCTGAAAATAAAATCTCTTTTTACCACCCTTTTCACCCATTTGGTAACAGGATGTGCGAGAGGCTCAATGGCTCCCTCAAATCCATCCACAACAAACTGTGACCCTAACAGTCCCGAGAATGGCACCATTTCTTGCCGGTAGCATTTTTCGCACAGCAAGAAAGTCAAAATCACACCTTAGGTGTTGCCCTATTTGAGCTTCTGTATGGACATAATGTTAGAGGGCCCCTCAACATTCTAAATAAGCCTTTCTCCAATTCGAAATTAGAACAGGAGATTTAATCATCCTACGCTTACCTGCTAGACCTAAGGCAGAAGTTAGGAAAGTGCGCAGAGGTCACACATCAGAACGCCGAGACAAACTTGGGCGAGTATAAAACCTACTTGGAACTTAAGTCATAATAACGAAAAGTTAAACCTGGTGATGAATTGCTTTTACTACTGCCCACGGAGAACAATGAACTCTTGAGCCAATGGAAGGGCCCCCTGCCAGTGATCGAGAGACACAGCTCCATCGACTACTTGATCCAAACCCCGTCTGGCACTAAGCAATTCCACGTGAACATGCTTAAATACTACCATCGATGCGCTTGTCCCAATTAACTTGTGGCCCTGAACGAAGAATCCGCCTTGGAGTCCAGTTACCTGCTTGACCCCTTGGTCATGGTACAAGTCGCCTGCGTGTAACAAAAGGCGGAATATCCTATTCACGTCTTGCTAGATACCCCTGATTCCCTATCGACCGAGTTAACCATAAACCCTCAGCTTCCAATCCCGCAGAAGACCAAGTTACAAGCGCTACTCACCCAATTCACCGACAGAATCTCGGATACTCCTGGTTGTGCTAGCCAGTTCGAGCACAATATTTGGCTCACAACCCAGGAACCTGTCCGTTTGAAGTCGTAACCCTTCCTCATTCACTAAAGAAAAGCGTTAAATGGGGTGGTAGAAAGGAGCAGTTGAGGTCCTTCATGGGGTTCACCTTTTTCTACAGTCGTTTTATTATCAACTTCGCCTCAATCGTTGAGCCCCTGTGTGATCTCTTTAAGAAAAGGCCCCCGAGTTCACCGTCTGGACACCCCCTTCGATGGCTACCTTTGACCAACTTAAAGGGAAGTTAGCTTCAGCACCCATCCTCCGCTTACCCGATCCCCTTAAATCTTTTGGCATACGGACTGACGCGAATAAAGATAGCAGAGGTTGTGTTCTCGTCCAGTGTGGTATCCATGGCGAAAGTTTCCCTATCGTGTTTGCGAGCCGTAAACTCCTTCCTTGCGAGAAAAACTATGCGTTAATCGAGCGTGAGGCTCTTTCCATCGTTTGAAGCATCCACTAGTTCAAAGTATTTCTCTTAGCTAAAGTAATTATCGAGACTGACCATAAATCCCTCTCTTACCTACGAAACGTTAAGAACAATAATGGTCGCTTCATGAGGTGGATCTCTCTCTCCAAGAATTCCAATTTAAAATTGTATATATAAAGGGTTCCAAAAATTGCCTGGAGGACAGCTTAAGCAGAAATTCTCTAGATTTGTCTCCGGAGTAATTTCCCATTAATTGTAACGTTAAATGGATCACTTTTGTATATATTCCTGAATAACTTTTGTAGTTTTGGGTTAATGCCTTATAAGAATATGTACCATTAATTTTTTTTATCATTGTGTATATATTTTGGAGGAGTTACCCTGCTCGTATGTACCTTTTTTATTGTGGGACTTTTTTTTTAATATCCTTGTTTGTAAGCCCCTGCTTAACGAGACTATGTTGACTCCTGCTATTAATAACTATTATGTCTGTCTTAATGTTATTTATCTTTTTTCTTGATGTTTTCGGTAATGGGAATACCGAGCATTTCCCGAGTCCCCTTTATTTGACTTATTTTTTGTGCAGAGTACCCGGTACCATCCCTTTTGTAGTTGTGTCCCTATGAGAAATTTAGCCGTGTATTTACCCTATATTATTCTGATGTCACTTACTTCCGAAACTCCATCATCTTGGGAGGGAAGGAGATGTCAGAGAGAGAAGGTTTACGCCCCCGCTCTTAGAGCCCAACGTCTACCTGTGGCGCCTGAGAAGATACACCTACACGGCCAGACAGCCCCAAGGGAGCTGCGAGATTTTCGCGGGATCGCTAATCCGTTTTTGGTTCTATTCCTCGCAGTCGCACCATCTGATCGGCGCCAGATCCACGGCGCCAAGGACCTTTGCACAAAGCTGTGAGGCCGCCTGACTTCACCGTAAGCACGAAACAAGACTCGTGAAAGCGTTTCTCTGTTCTCTTCCTAACGAGGGATCTGCCAAAAAGTCCAAATAAACGGAAAGGAGCTTCATCAGACAATATTACATTACTCAATTCTTCCACAATCTATTTTTTTTTATATTTCTTATAAAGGTGGAGCCTATGCTGTGATTTCGATATTTTTCGCGAAAGGATTAAGGATATAGACTGGGGAATACGATTCGAGAACAGGTCGGTAGGAGAGATGTACGCAGAACTTCGATGTACGCTGCTTCGTGTGAATTCTGATTTGGTTAAGTATGTGCGTAAGAGCGGGAAGTCGGTGAGAGCTCCGTGGCTTAGTCCGTTAATACTACGCTTAATCCGGGACCGAAATAGAAAATTTAAAATTCATAAAAACAATGGGTCAGTTATAAGTCGGCAAAATTACATAGATTCTCGTAGGGAAGTTAAACGTGCGGTCAAAGATGCGAAGAGGAAGTATGAAATAAACCTCGCAAAGGATTCGAAGAATGAACCGAAACGGTTTTATGGGTACGTAAATAATAGGAAACCCGTAAAAGGATCGATAGGGCCGATCAAAGATAAGGATGGTCGTTTGACTGAAATTCCGACAGAATTGTCTAAAATTTTAAATGAGCATTTTACGAGCGTGTTTACTGTGGAAGATTCTTCCGAATTGGAATCGTTAATTGGGGAAGTTCGTAGTGCTGATAATTGCATATCCGATGTAACTATAAATGACGAGGAAATCCTTAAATTTATTAAGCTAAGGAAAAAGTCGAAATCTCCGGGCCCCGATGGGGTATATCCAATTCATTTAAAGGAGCTTCAAAATGAACTCGTTAAGCCATTGCGTGAAATTTTCAATCGCTCATTAGAGGATGGCGTAGTTCCGTTGGATTTCAAGCGAGCAAACGTTACACCTATATTTAAGAAGGGGAATAGATTTGAAGCAACGAATTTTCGGCCTATTAGTCTAACTTCGGTAGTTGGGAAGCTTTTAGAATCTGTAATTAAAGATAGAATAGTGAGCCACCTCGAGGCAAATAAGCTGATTAACGATACCCAACATGGATTTAGGCGTGCGAGATCGTGCTTGACTAACTTGCTCGAATTCTTCCACAAAATGATTTGCGTGTACGATGAAAGCAAAGCTGTAGACGTAATATATTTAGACTTAAAAAAGGCGTTCGACACCGTCCCCCACCAAAGGTTATTAATGAAAGTTAAAGCGATTGGGGTGTCTGGTAAGATTTTAAACTGGATTAGAAATTGGCTGAAAGATCGCTCGCAGCGGGTGGTAATAAATGGGGAATGTTCAGATTGGGCTAGCGTTAGTAGTGGGGGTACCGCAGGGCTCTGTTTTAGGCCCTTTATTGTTTTTAATTTATATTAACGATTTAGATAAAGGCATACTTAGTCGGATTTCGAAATTTGCGGACGACACGAAGCTGGGCAATCGTGCCTATGTAAGATCGGATGTCGATAAATTGCAGGGGGACCTAAACTCGATTGCCAATTGGGCGGACAAGTGGCAAATGGAATTTAATTTAAGCAAATGCAAGGTAATGCACTTGGGTTGCCATAATTTAAGAGTAGAATATACCATGAAAGGCCAAGTCCTCGACGCGGTTAAATTAGAAAAAGACTTGGGAGTATTAGTCTCAGACGATTTTAAATTCTCGAAGCAATGCGCGGATGCGTGTAAAAAAGCAAATCGCGTTTTGGGTTATATCGCGCGTAATTTCACCTTCAAATCTAAGGATGTAATTTTACCTTTATATAAATCCCTTGTGCGGCCACTTCTCGAATACGCTGTTCAATTTTGGGCTCCATATTTAATGAAAGATATCGCGCAATTAGAAAGAGTGCAGCGTAGGGCTACGAAATTAATTCCAGAGCTGAGGAATAGATCATACGAGGAAAGGCTCAGGGCTTTAGATTTGCCATCGCTAGAATGCAGAAGATTACGTGGCCAGCTAATAGAAGTATTTAAAATACTAAAGGGTTTCTCAAACGTTGACTTTCGCAATCTGTTCGAACTGGATCATAGGGGAAATACTCGTCAGCACGGGTTAAAATTAGTGAACAAGCGTTTTAACACTAGTATAGCCCAAAACTATTTTACATTTAAAGTTACTCAAAATTGGAATCGGCTGCCCACCCACGTAGTAGATAGCACTTCGGTTAATATGTTCAAAAATCGTCTCGACGTGCATTTGAATAGTTTAAATATAACGTAGTTGAGCACTGTGAATTTAAACGTCCTTGCAGAGAGAGAGTTTGGAGCGGAGGTTTAAGGATATGAAATTATGATGACTAAAAATGATGCCGGCGATTCTCTGCATGTGTAGCTTAGATGTCCCATTTCTTTTCCGCCTATCCTATAAGTAGTCTCTATCCCTAAATTAGCTTTTCACCACTAGCAGTCGAGTGGCTGCGGAAGATGAGAAGAAAAACTTTCTATCTCCCCCGACCCCTAGTTTGATTAGTTAAAATTGCACGATAATGTACACATGTAGATAAGTGTGTACAGTAGATAGTATTAAAAAAAAAATAAAAAAAAATAGCATGTTAGAGATACACTCGTAGATAAGGGTGTATCGTAGTTTTTGATTTAGTGTAGCGGACTAGCCTCGAGCGGACCTTAGGGTCTTTGCTGGTCCTAGATTCTGTAGTTCTGTAGTTCTTAATGGTAATCTTGACTTGAGACCTTTGTTGAAAGGTTTCCGCTTACTGTACACACTGAAACGTTAACACCTGCTTCTTTCCCATCGCGAATCAAGCCTAGTATTGGAGTCAACCCGATCCTTGAGCTGGAACTTTAACAGGAAGCGATCTTGGTGTTCAAAGGAATACTACGGGTGTTCAGAAGACTTCTTAACAGGAGTCTAACCAGTGTTTTTAAAGTTAATCATCATAAAGTTGGGGTTCCTTGCATTTTAGACCACTTTGGTGCAGATAAACAATGGCTGCACGCTTTTATTTAAAAAACAACAACAACATTCCTTGAATTGAAAATGATTCAAACATATATTTTTACAAAAAAATACGAAATAGATTTTAATATAAAATTTGTCAGCATTTTATATTTTTGATTCAAACTCACCTCTTAAAGGAACAGGACTAGAGCACGATTTTTTATTCTACGAAGGAATGCACTGTTTACTTATTATTCTTGAAATGTTTTTTTAATAAAGCTGAAATAATTGAAATATTGAATAATTATTCCTATCAGGCAAATTTTGAAACAAATGAAAAAATAAAAATATATATTAGTCTCACAAACTTTGGTCATGAACTTCACAATAGCATGAATTTATTTCAATTGCAATATAAATCTTATATAGGATATAATGGGAGCTTTACTAAACGCATATATACACATCGGGGAGATATAAGAAGAGGTAGTTTGTTTAAGAACACGAGTAATTATAATCACCAGAATTAGTTTTAATAATGCCAAACTAGGCTATAAGTCTGATAATTATTACAAAAGACATATATTTGAATCAATATTGATTGAAAAAATTTCCAAATTACAATATGTTTGACGACTCATTTTAATTTAACAAAGTTATTCAAAATTGTCTCGGTCCAAACCTTGCTCCGAATATCGTTACAGATTTACCTGTTCCTTATTCTATGTCTTCTTTTGTTCTCCCATCCGCATCTACATATATATAAAGCATATGTACCAAGTCTACTCAATGACTCCTCATTGTACAGTTGGAGATGGTAGTAGATACCGAAACTAGTCCTGTAATGTAATAAACTAATTCTAGTAGTATAGTTTATGTAGTTTATATATATATATATATATATATATATATATATATGTATATAACGGCAAAGTTTTTCGTATCATGATTATATGTATATAAAAATGGAGATATGTGAAAGAAGGTGTATGAATCTCCATAAAAGTGGTAATATCAATTTAATGACTTATTAGTCTTTACGACTATCGTCCCTGCGTCATTATTCACATAGGTGACTTTTATCTGATTATCTCCTCTAGAACGATGTTAATATTTGCAAAAAAACATTTAATTGGTTTTATATCTGGTGATTTTAGATGAAAGTATGTACTAGCAAACAAATTGCTCGGATTCACCCCTCTTTGAAATTCTGAAAATCATTCACCGCTTCTCCTGAGCTCATCCTCGTGGCTACAAAAAGAGGTGCAATTATTCCAATTTTAATACACACTCCTCTCTCAAAATAGCCGCCATTAGTATACGTGAATTTAATTTCAAATAACGCTTTTTGCATAATGTGTTTTTATTCTAATGTTTATGTTACATTAAAAATGAAATGGCTTTCCTTTATACCTCTAGAAAGCTCCTAATAGAGTCTGGAGCTGTGTTGAAATCCCAGTAAAGCGAGTTTTAAGTGGAGAAATACCGAATTTGGTTACGCGTTGAGCAAAGGGATAACGGATTTACTCAGTAAATACGGGTTTCGTATGAACAGCTTTATCGTCATATGAAAGAGATAATTATCGCACGTTCCTTCTCTATTGTCTTCTCGTTCATTACAGTAAAATTTCTGTTTGGAAGTATGAAATACAATACAAACCACGTTTCATTATGGTAATACCTAATTTCTCGCAACGCATAAATTCTATACTTTAAATCTGTCAAGTGATATATTGTTGAGCCGAACAGAGCCTATTTTATCTTCATTAATGTGCGATCCATTGTTTTTGTATTGTTTTATTTCACTCATTTATAGGACTTTTCTTTCGGTGGAAACCTACAATTCCAGGTTTTTCCCAAACCAAGGCTTTTCCCAGCATTTGCCAAATTAGCAAATAAATTATGCTCACCTATTTCGATACTGGTGCCTTTTCCGAAGGGTCTCATTGAATAGAGGTAAATATAAACAAGAGTTGCTCGTTGCCATGGGGATATCATTCTTTGGCAAAGACAATGATGATGAGGCCGTCATACTGACTAAATTATAAACAATTAGCGCATAATGGTGACATTATTACCTTTCTTTCGCTCTAAGTTAATGCCGACCATAAACCTGAAGTGAAAACTAATTAAGGACAAGAGTGAAATGAAATTAATCTGATAGCGAAAAGAAAAAAATGACCATTTAGAGATTTTCTTATTAGACTTCTCTTCATGGATTCTTTAGTAGTTACCACAACGAGCAGGTGGTGATCAAATTTTGCGGTCTTTTAATTAAGAGACAGACAGCGGGTGTAATTGTGTCCTAAAGACTCGAAGACGTTCGTACCAAAGGGATAAAGTTAGAGGAAATGATCATTTTCATGGTGGAAGAGAGCGCAATTCTAGTAATCCTGCTTCTGTTCAAAAGGTAAAACATGTTCAAAAGGTAGATTATCCGGAACTTAATTTCGAACTTGTACTATTGAACTTTTGTGCCTTGTTGGTTGTACCTGTTTCGGGAAAGGGCAAGGTATAGAAACCGAGCAGCGCTATTTAAGTAGTATTTTGTTTGTTGTTATTTTCGTTTTTACTTTTCCGTTTTTTTTGTTACATTAGATAATCTTTTATTTATTTGCCTTTTCATAAATCTGAATGTTTGCCTATCGGGCTTTATCTTTGGGAGGCTTTGTTCCTCATGCTTATGGCTGGCTACTTCTTTTGAGATAAAGTTCCAGGACGCAACAAGGGTTTTCAGATTCCTTTTCTATTAGCTGAAATGAGAATATTCCCGTGAATATGCGCTATTCAGTAGAGAAATCAGACTCATTTATGCTATCTCTCTTATGGTCTTTAGACACTCACTTTATAAAAAAAATGTATCCGAAATGATAATTATAGCTTGTCATTTTATATTAATTTATACATGAAACCTTAGCCTAAAATTACTTTTAATCATCCTTTTCTTTACTTCTCCATCATCTGTAATACTGACCAATATATTTAATTTTTCCCCGTAACAATTCTTTCGTTCATTTACCCTTTTAATCTTATATAAATTTTTTCTTTGAAGTTTTGTATTTCCTCTCCAATTCCTTTAAGAGGTGAGGATGTTTGCCGCTCCTATTCTTTTTATCCAGGATTATTTTCACTACCCTTGTTCTTTCTGTTCATTTCCTAACTGTTTGTTCATCCTCACATTCTTTCTTCAATGTGTAAAAATGAGATTATTGAGTTGAAAAGTGTCCATTTTAATCTGAATATTTAATCAGCGCTTGGTTATATTCCAGTTTTACTATGAAATAGCGGCGTTTTTATTAGCATAAATTTGTACCTTAAAATTTAGTCTTTTAAAATAATAACGTATCCGTTCAAATCAAAGTCGACGTCAACACCGCAGCAAACAAACTTTCTCTCCAAATGACAAGAAGTCTAAATCTAAATATTGACCATTAATCGAAATTTATAACAACAAAATTTACAACACTTAAACAAATATTTGCCGGAACGCCATGAAATAACTGATATAATGGCTGCATAACATGGTCTAGACAAACAGCCCCCTAAAAATGAGGAGCCTAACTTTTATAATAGTCCATTAAAATAAGAGAGAAAATACTTAGCATCTCTTCTTCGAATCTTATAAAACCACATTCTCCCATATAACCTTCCTTTACACTCCCCATTAACGATAAAATATCCTCTAAAACGTCGATTACGCAAATGTCTCTGTTGATGGGTAATTTTATAAGACTATATTCCAGGCGAGACGTCCTAACTTTATCAAATCGAGATTCATTCATCAGTCTCTCTCTTTTCCCTAGCACAAATCTAAAGGGGCGCCTTAGACACATACAAATACAAAGATATTTTGGACAAAATTGACACACTGGAGGCCAAAGAACACAAAAATAGAACAAAAGACGAGAAAAGGTCTACAGGACCGTCTCATAAGATCAGAATGCCTGTATTTTTATCACATTTTCCAGAAATGATACCAGAGAAAATCTAAGGTTTAAAATATTTGTGTATGAAAATATACGGGTATAGACTGCTTATAAGTAAAGGTTATGCAAATTTGTATAAACAAAACAACGGTTAATGATAAGCAATTTAATAAAAAACACCGGTGTCTAAAATGATACAAACGAAAGCGGGAAAAAAATTACATTGGAATATAACAATTAAATCATCAATGAAAAACATTTTTATAAGTGACAAGTAATTACTATTTAGTGAGGAGGCTTTTATCCTCGATGAGACTTTAATATCTCTTGACACAGGAACGAACCAACTGTTGACAATCTTGTACAATCCTGCCTCATTAATCTTGAAAAGTTCCCAGACTTCTTGAACTGTCTTCAATTATTCGCTTTAGACCTCTTTCTGAGTGCCTTCCAGTTCATAAAAGAGATGTCCTCGTTGTCCAACAATGTCTTCACCGACTTACCTTTGTGGCAGTGGACGTTATAATCCATGAAAATGGTAGGTTAGGCTTCGCAGGCTCGGAGAGACGGCAAAGCATGCTGCGACCGCAATTATTTGCACACTTGTACATTCACTGTGGACGAGTGAGCTCACAATTGGCCCCGTGCCTTCTATCCAAATCACGACCATGACAATTCTTCTGTCTAACGTCCCAATCATTTCGCTACAAATGGCAGGCAATTTTTGGCCCGCTCTGCGATGAACGAACCTTCCCCCTCGGAGCTGAACAAATTGCATTCGATTAGTCCATGGAGTTCACTTGGCTCCAATGGTCATCTGCATTGAGATATTGATAGAAAAAATCTCTCGAGAAACTGATGCAGCTTTTTTGAAACAGCCCTTCTTCTCAATTTGAGTAATGGTTCAGTCTTCTCGTGTTGAAGTGTTTCTTGGCTTACCAGTTGATTTACCAGGCTTAAATAAATCTGTTTTATCATAGGTTGACGAATCCTATTGTTGACAATTTTGGAATGTTTGACAGTGTCTGAAATGGCTTCAATTTAAAGAGCATCTTGTTGGCGCAACTCTGTCTATCAGTTCGCAGACAGAGAGAGGCGTAGCAGATATCCTAGGCATGTTAACTTGACGAGAACTGATATGACAATAACCTATCTTACACGAGATTGACCTGACGTTATTTGCTATGCAAATAATACCAGTTTTGACTATAAGAAACCTAAGCGTTGAATAATTTCGGACACCTCAATTTTTCTAGTAAAAGGCTTATCTAGTGATAACTTTCGTCTTATTCATTCAAATTTGCATAACAACTACCCATATGTACTTTATACCTGTAAGTTATAGTACACCAATTTTGGGAACTGATTTTCTCTGGCAAAAGTTATGGGAGATGTGATAAAAATACAGGCGAGTAGTCTAAGTGGTTGCTTTAATTTAGATCAAAACGGCTGTTCGCTGCCTCAGTGTGCTTGGTTCGATCCGTACCCATAAATATATATATATATATATATATATATATATATATATATATATATATATATATATATATATATATATATATATATATATATGTATATATATATATATATATATATATATATATATATATATATATATATATATATATATATATATATATATATATATATATATATATATATATATATATATATATATATATTAACAATGAATAATTTTTCTCCATTTGTTTCTAAAGAATGGTTGGATAGATGAAGATACCAACACGAGACTGGAGATAAAATTTGTTAAACTGGGACACATAACGAGGGCAAAAATGGCAAGCGAATGAATGACAGTGAACAATAATAATAATAATAATAATAATAATAATAATAATAATAATAATAATAAGTGCTTCCTTCCTTTTTATATGAAAAGTCACTTAGATGTGAAGAATCATTATTTTATATTTTCAGGAAAACATTTTAGCTTGCTATCAAAGATAGCCAATAAGTTTAATATTAACTTTGGAGATGATGGATTCTGTAGTTGGATGATTAGGGGAAAAAGGCTTGTCTGTGATGGCGTTGATATTTGCACATATGTATGCGTGTATATGTGTGAGCGTAGTTATATTTATTGATGTTTTTATTTTGATCGGTTAGGGAGATCTTCCATGTTTTATGCCTCTGGGTTATAGTGACAAGTTTGATAGGCAGGAGGCTGCGAAACGAAGAAGGTTTGTAAGTGGCAAAGCGTGAAGGAAACGGAACCATGACAGTATTAAAAAGGATGGCTGAAAGGGAGATGCTCGTGGTCTAACCGTTTGGGGCAAAGCAAGTTAATTAATACCAGTGTAGAATGGAAAAGTTTACTATAGAACGCCCAGCCTAGATGGATGAGTCATTGTACAAAACAAATAATATATATAGCGCGATGCCATAATTCGGTTGATTGTTTAGTACAAGAGTGATTGTATCTTAAATTATGGACTGCTTTTGAAATTAGAATGTAGCTTGATTTTTTTAATTCATGAAACAGGTGACTTTTTGATGAAAACGCTTTGAATTAGAATACTTTCCAGCTACACTACTTAAAATGTCTTCATACATGGTTGATAAAGAAAAAGAAGGAATCTTTTGAAGGTGTGTTTGTCTTAATGCCTTTTTTTGATCGAACATAATTAATATATATAGAATAAAGGAGTATTAACTATGACATAGTGCAAGGTTAAAGCATTGAAAAGGTTGATATATGGAATAATGCAATTCGGAGTTTTTTTTTATAATAACACATCTCTTTGATAGGACCTTCTGAATATAAATTAGCGAAATATGACATTTTGTATGGTGAACATTTAAAAAATAAGAAGAGATGTTAATAATGATTAAAATACCAATTTGAAACGAATGGTTTACATGCCATTTTCGTCTCGTGGCATATAATAAATATAACATTTCGAATTTCAGATGCTCTGAAAACAAAGAAAAAGTTGACGTATAAGCTATCGTGTTATCATTTCATGGCTGATAAGAGGATCTGATGAGGGAGGATGATGTCATCACTAATAAGTAAATTTGCGGAAGTTTATTATGAGATTAGTATGATGCTTAGGGATTGCATTTGATGTGTTTGATCTCAAATTAGTCCTCACAGTCTTTCTTGGCTGAGAGGCAGGTGGAGTGAAGTCAGGTGCTGTAGAGGAAGTGTGTGCAAGTTCCATATTCCTTATCTGTGCATTTATGATATCGTTGTTTTCTTGTGCTATGCAAGTGTGTTTGTTCCTGCTTAACATCTTTTAAAGGTCTGGTCAGGGTGTGGAGAATTTGGCAGGTACTAGCATGTCTCGAATGAAGACATGCAATCAATCCTCCAAGTCTTTTGGAACAATGGATGCTTGGGGTGGCAAGTCTAGTGAGATGAGAGGTTCAACAGAATTCATATTATCATGCAGATGTAGGAGAATTTTTCCTGAAGATAGTGTTACTGTCAGGTGAAAATAGGGTCACCGGAAAGACAAAGACTAGATTGTACGTCATCTGAGATTGGGATAATTTGAGGTCCGCATTTGGCGAGATGTGCAGTGCTAAAGTGACGATAGGCAAGTTATTTAGACACTTATATGAGGGTGCCTTTTGAAAGTAGGCTAGACTTTATGACTAGATAAGTAGGTTTCAAAGTTAAGTTGCCTCGGAAATTAATTACTCTTGCAAATATGTACTTAGTAGTCATGAGCTTCAAAAATTGTGTGAAAAATCGAAAGTGTAGTGCACTGTACAAGAATATGCCCACTGAGGGCTCTGTATCAGGGAATGTATTTGTTAAAAGAGGCTTTTGCCACGGACTCGCCGTGGAATTCTTTAGTGGAAAGGTTTCCAACCGTTTTCTGTAGTGACAGATGACCATTAAGAGGTAACTATATCCATCTCAAGTGATAGGGATGAGCCCCAACACGTCTGTGTAGTGTATGAAAACGAATCCCTGAGGATGGGAATTGTTTTTATGTTAGCTTTGTGAGCCTTGGCACTTTTGACTTCGGGAAGGTATGAAAATCATAATCTCTTCTCGCATGTTTATACTCGTGTTTTTCCATTGGAATCTGTCTACGGTTGATTTTAAAGTGGGTCTAACCCCTAAATGTCCGGGAGTATGATATTGATCGAATGCAAGCAGAATTTTGTTTTTAGCGCCAATCTGGCCATTGTCACCAAAGGCATAATTCGTCGTGATAAAAAGTTTTACCTTAGTACTAAGCTATTTTAAAATTCCAATAAATAGCTAAGCACTGAACAAAAAAGCAAACAAATAAAAGGGAAACAAAGCAATAAAGAAAATAAGAAAAACCCAAGAAACAAAAATAAGAGCAAGCAGAACAAGGAAGCACGCTCCTGCATCGAGGGAGGCTCGCCTTTCCCTTAGCGCTGGGGCATTTGACCAGCACCAAATAAAGTCAAATAATATTGAGGAGGACATTCTACTCCAAGAAGTCAATTAGTATAGAAGTATGTTTTCACGCACCTGTCCTGTGTACGAGGAACAAGCGGTAGCCATCACGCTTGTCTCGTTATCGGGACAGATCATGTGAGCGAAGATCGCCAAGAAGAATGCAAGCAGATTTAAATTAGGAGTGGGGTAAGGTCGAACGAAACCTTTAAAAAGATAACACATCATTACAGTGTAAGATAAAGTTATTGATTTTGTGAAATTTGAGAGGGGTTAAGATTCGGCAACAGTGATATAAGCTCAAAATCTTCCAACTTGGTAACAGCTAACGCTTTATAGTCCATAATGGGATATGAAAGAAAATGGCATTAATTCAATTGCAAGAATTGAATAATTAATTGTTTTTTTTCAAACTAGTAGGCTGGTAATGGTTCAAAAGAAGAGAAGTAAACGCCAATCATTGAGGTGGGAGATCATGAAATAGCATAACTGGGATTCTTTGGACCAGATTTTAGGCTGTTAAGAAAGTAAAGGTGGATTTTGATGGTGATAATGTTTTGTTGTTTTCAGGTTAAGAGTCTTGCTATGGAAAGTTGTACACCTTTAGCTGCTTGGGTATCTTTCTAATGTTTGACAAAAATAATGTACTTTCAAAAGCTGTCGAGTGTGTTGTTAAGATCGCGAATGTGGATGCCATGAACGAAAATGGTGAATACAGTGGGTTTTTGTAGGTGGGTAATGAATTTGAGGACTCCGGCTTGTCTCAATGAGTGTCTTGCAATCGGTGACGATGAGAAGTTGTGTTCCGTCGGGTGTTCGTTTAGAATGGTCAGTATCCATGAATCTGCTACACAACTCCTTACTGAGGGACCGAATTGTTTAGCTCTTAGCTTTTAGAGTTATAGCTAAAATTCTAGCGCCTTCCATTCCGTATTTGCATATTGTTGAAGAAGTGCACTTTCTCCTATGCCTTATGCCTCTGTGATCAAACGGAGAGGGAAATAATTCTTCAGATGTAGAAGAAAGCGTGCTCTTACTACATACTTTTCGTTTAAATAGGAATTTTCCTCCATGTTGTCCTATGCTTAGAAATAATTGAAACGACGTTTAATTGCCTTCTTGAAGAACTTCGTGAGGAATACGAGGGTGTTAGACGCATTTTGAGGAATCGCATCAATTTTTGTAGACAAAAGAAATTACTTTAAAGCGTTTACCTTGCCTCCCCCCGGAGCATAAACATGTGACCTATAACAAATAGAGCCAAATATAATGAAGGAGGCCGGCCCTCTCCAAAAAGTCATATAGTGCACAACTCTGTGTACACGAATCCGTCCCGAGTACAAAGAACAAGCAGACCGGTCCCGGTACCGGGACATGTAAAGTGTGCGAAGATCACACAGAATTGGACTTTCAACCAGAACATACCAAAACGGGCTAGTAGGATAACGCAGTTGACACAATATGCTAGCGGCGAGCGCTCCATCAAATGCTGGTGCGTCCCACGCGTGTGTCAATTTCGAAGTCGACGGAAAGTAGACTGAAGTCGCTGCGCCATTGGGATAGGTCCATGGGAACAGTTACGGCGCAATAGCTCGCAAATTTAAGATCTCCTTGGCCGTCCTCCATCTTCTTTTCCAAGCAGGCCGCTGGGCTGCCCGGATTCCTGTCATGTAAGTAGTGTGGAGAAGAGCAAAACGCTGGTCTGATCACCCAGTCTTCGCGGACTCTTTGGCGTCCTCATAGGCGTGCTCTTTCCCCGTAATTCCTACATGTCCAAGAATCAGGCAGAAAATAATCTCGACATCGGCTCGGATCGTGGAAACCGTGGCGTCATGGATACAGCGAACCAGGGAATGTAGAGATTACAATGCCACGAGATCTCTCAGAGTGCTCTGTGAGTGGCTATAGATAACAAACTGGTCTCTAAACTGGGCACAACGCGTTATCTTCCTTATTGAGCTGTATATTGAAACCAACTCGGCCGTGAAGCCAGCTGAAGCGTCTGGCAGTTTCTCCTTGACTTCAAACAGAGTGGATATGGCGTGGAAACCGACCTCCTCTTGGGACTTGGAGCCATCCGTATACACTGGCACGATTCCAGCGTGACAAGAAGTGTGCTTCAATAAAGCCGAACGCAATATTCTCGGTGCTTAAAGCGCATGTAGGCATAACACTTCTGTTTTACGGCCATCTAACACTCAGCTGACTACCACGGAAGCGCTCGGAATGAAAAATGGCCAAACGTTCTAAGGGACAACGTCATCGCCGTGGGCGATGACGTTGGCGGAGAACAACTCAACGGCCTAATCCACCGAGCTAAGCGTCTCGAGTGGATCAGAGAAATCAGACATTTCCTCCCTGAAATGCGGAGCACCTCGGATGGGGTAATCAACACCGGGGGGGGGGAGGGGAGGCTCTCTTTCGAGAACGTTGCAGAAAATTATATTTGATTGGGAAAGTGATTACTATCATTGGGGTTTTCGACTACCCCCCACCCAAAATCAGGCTGTGCATTCGGAGAGCACAGAGATACATCGAGACAGGAAAATGAAGCGGTTCTCGAGTAATAATACGTAAACTCTTCCACATTTAGGACACCTATCTCCAGCTCGTCGATCAGGTCGGCAACGACCTGACCCCTGGGATTGATCGAGTATACTTCCCAGAGAGGATGTCTACTGTTCAGATCCCCGAGCAAAAAAAGGCTCTCGGCAACCTTGCCACGACGCAGCGGAAATCCCCTGCGTAGAATTCGGCTGACGGTGGAACGTACGCCGAAATAATACTATACCTCCTATCCAGGTGCAAATGACTGAAAGGAGATATCTAAAGCAAAGAGAAGTACGGAGACATCATGTTGAGTGTAAATGGTACATACTCTTGCCCGGTCCACATCCCGTAGTGGTGGGGTCGCAAAACCCTTATACTCCTTGAGGGTAGGCAGGAGCACGCGCCAAGCATGGTCTCCTACAAAAAGACTTCTAAAGGAAAACGGGAGTAGACGAGCCTTCGCAGCTCATCCTAGTTGTCGCGGAGTCCTCAGCAATTCTATTGAAGGAATATATCCTCTAGGCCTAATTCGGAAGAGATGCGAGGGCCCTATTTAAAGAGAATAAGCTCACGGAAATGGCCGTACGCATCCTAAATGCAGAGCCCTGAGCACTTTCTTGTAGGAAAAACTTCGGGCGTAGAAGTCGATGTCGCCTTTGAAGACTTATCGGGGAAAATTGTGCTCGCAATTTGTCTTTTCTTCACTCTGCCGTATAACTTTAGGTAGGCCGGATGTCTTTGGGGGCGAGAGTACATACTTTGAAGGATCAGCGTCTATAAAAAACCCAGTCTAGCCTCTGTGGGGAGATAAAGCTGTAGCTCCTTTAGGAACCGCGGTAGTCGGCCCACGACCAACTTTAAGAGTGTTGCTTCCTGTGAGGCTAACAACTCGTTTCGCCTTATGGGAAACGGTCATGCTGGGGGAGATGTAAGAGGAGCCCTGGTTTTCGCCGAGGCTAGGTGTGAACACTTTGTACCACTAACTATACCAAGGGAGCGTTTGGGGTTGGTAGAACCTGCAGAAGGCTTCCGAATTGGCACGGAAACAATCGTGCTCGTAGACCTGAAGGGGCTAAGAGCAGATGGTGTCTTTTATAAGATTTAGGCATAAGACGTCCCAGGCAAAGCTGATCGCGTGAAATGAGAGAAGTTCCCTAGTCTGAACAGCTAGGATTTCCTTCTATAAGAGTTATGTACCACATTGTTTCGAATAAGCGGAATACTGCTATCCGAACTTGACACCCCTGGCTATATACGATTTGGAATTAGCGTGTGCGGCCTTGGAGCAACTTACACAAACTTCTGGTAACCCAGACTTTGCACGTCTTTAGGGGAGGTCCGTATGGCCAAATCGGTGGTAGTAGTAGCATCTCCGTGGCAATGGCACGAGTGCATTTACGCTGTAGTGATATCAACCAACACGCACCGACTCAGGAAGCCTATCACTGTCGGACGTGAAGAAGTGTGTAGGGGTAGCCCTTCTTTTTTTATTATCACACATTCGACCTTGACCTCTAAGGTGATGTCATCTATAGAGTAGTCCATGTGTTCTATCGCGTAAACCACTCCTTTCACGGAGTTCATAGTAGAGTGAGGCGCACACTCACCGGCGTGCCATCAAGTGTCCGAAGGGCACTAATCATGGATGCCTAGGAGGGATCCGAGGCATTCGTCAGAAGGCTTTCTTCAGAGAAACTGGTCACCTTTGACTCACTACCAATCAGGCTAGCTAGTGCGCTTCTCTAATAGAACATGTTTCCCTTGGCAAACATGCTGCCATCAGGGGACCGAATAACCAGAAAGCGTTTGAACCAGCGAACCCGAAATTGCCAGGTAGTATCTGGATGAGGGGACCTGATGTAATCGAGGCCTTGTTAGGCGCACTTGCGACTATTGTCTTGGTCTGCTCCCCTACCCCCCTGGGGAGCATCGGAGCAAAGCGTGTTATTTTGGCTTTGTAGCTTGCCGAATGATAGAGACCTGTCAGTACCTAAAAGTATCACGGCGGCAGAAGAACCCTTAGTCTTCTTAGTCTTTTTCTTATTTCTTTTCTTTTCAGGAGAGGAGGGTTGGGGATGAGCCCGCTTCTCTCCACCGCCGAAAGGAGCCCTTAGGCCGGAAGAACCGGCCTCAGCAAGATCCTTCTGTGAAATGGAGAAGGTTTTGTCAAAGGGGTAGCAGCCGGGTGAGGAGGTCCCTCCTTACCTTGTGAGTCCTTGGAGGCCCGAGTCGTCTGAAGAGAAACCTGCCCAGGGGCAGACTTAGATGCCGTGTTTGGCACCCGACCTGAGTTAGACCCATGGAAAATCGTGCCCTCTGGAGCTGAGTCAGCTCCACGACCATTTCCATTTAAGGAGGGCCTCCATGTTGCTAACTTCCTCAAGATATCACGGATCTCATTCGTGGTACCTTTGGTCTTGTCAATAGCCGGCGAACCGGTATCCATTGGGGAAAAGAGGGGAAAGGCACGCCATCCCACATCTAGACTTAAGATTGAATAGAGACATGGACCAGCGGGCCCTACTAACCCTTGCTCCTTTAAAGGGTTTGGCCCTATCAAGCAACTCCCTCTGAGAGAGGCCAATTTTGGACCTAATGTCTGCTCCCTTGGCAGTGCCTTGTAAAAGTAACGGAGGAACTGCCGCTGGAAATGAGATAGAGTCGCCCAAGGGCGCCTTCCAGACAAGGGGGTGATGGGAGTCTACCTTACCCATCGGCCTAAGACAACAGTAAGCATCCTCTCTGGTAAAGAGGGTTGGAGGAGCCCCTGAGAAAGTACAGCAAGGGGACTCCCTTTTCTGATGTGGAGCTGCCCGAGAGCTGCTTCGACGATGTTGAGGGGGGTAAATTCTTTTGTGATGGGCATTAAGCTCGATTTCGCCACTCCTAACTGTGACGGCCAACACTGAACCCACCAAGAAAATGGGGTAGTATACGCCTTTTGCCCCACATCTTGGGAAAAGCCAGACCAAATCCTACACGTGGTGTGATTTTGTTGGCATATAGGGCAGATGGATCCGGCTTGGTGACTGGCTTATGAGAGCTTAGGGTCACCATGCCTAACTACTTGTTGTAGGAGTGTTCGGTTTCGTGATAAAAATGAGTGCCGGGTCGTGATCGAGGAGGTCCATTGGCAGGAGAAGGGGCTAACAAAAGGGGTAGCGAAAAGGTGATTGTGAAGGGATGACGGAAGGGCATGGACAAGATGAGTGAGGGTTGGAGGAGGAGACTAAGATTAGGAGTTTGAGAAGGGAGAAAAGAAGATGGGTCCGGATGGGGCACTGAGTCTCGTCAGCAGGGCGGTCAGTGAAACACATCACCGGGACCTTTACGGGGTTGTCTTTGCATGAAATCATAACTCATCATCATATACCAAACGAATTCAAGATTCCTCGACATATTTTATGCAACTTCGTAAGCTCAGGGGTATCAGGACTCATTCAAATTAAAAAAAATCCTCCTTCAACTTAACTTTAAAATTAACCTGCAGCCTTGAGAAAAGGGCAGGATATTAATCTCTGAAAAGTGATGGAATTGAAGGAATGGTAATCGCCGGTAACCTGTTAATTCATTTGTTTTATTTTTTTTTACTATGTTGATCGGACTGGAGTAAAGCGACTTGTTAGAGCCTATTTTCTCTCTTTTAACAATGTTACAATACTGCGTCTAGTAACTTTTATTAGATTAGATGATAAACATCAAGGTAAGAACTGGAGAAAGTTGATCATTACTTAAAATTTAATGGTAATATGATTTTAGAACACTAGACGGTTTTGTCCGTTTATTGGCACGATTGTTGGGCATATTAAAATGTATTGAAGAGTGGTTGGCAAACCATAGATAGAGGGTTTTTATAAATCTAAATAGTTCCTCGTGGGCTTGGCTTATTACTGTGGTTCCTCTTAGATCAGTTCTCGAATCCTTGCTTTTATAACATGTAGACAAAGAAAGCACTGTTATCTTCCCGTTTTCTGACATCATATTTATGTTGATTTATGCAAACAGAAAGTTGTTTGCCTGTTTGTCCATAATATTTACTTAGGCAACCAGAACACTTAACTGGATAAACTCCCCCCCAAAAAACTATTACAGTGCTTTCTTTGTCCATATATCAGATAAGGACCATCTAATTAACTGGAACTCGGCAAAATTTATTTATCGTTCCAATGACCCTATAAAAAGAAATATCATTGAATGTGCTTTTATAAGCCAATGTGATAATTTTAACCTTTCCCCTGCCTTATATAAAATAGATGCTATAATTAAAAGATTAATACTTAAAGAAATTAGTTCTGACTTTTGTTCTTAGTTTTTTATATACAATCTTTAGTTATGTGGTCCCAATTTTCTTTATTTTTTTATTTTACTTTTTTTTCTTAATTGTCACTGCTCTGTTATGTACATTGTATTTTCCCCACTTTTCGCTCATCGTGTCTTAGAATCTCCCTCGTTGAGCTATCTCCATTTCTTTAAATCTGTTACCCTTTCGTCTTCTCAGTTTGACCTTACTACCTGCTTCTTGCAATTCTTAATGTGAATTTTTACCTTCCCCCTTCCTTCTTCCTCATTGGTGATTTTTTGTTTTTCATATATACCTGTAATATAATATTATTTCTTGTAATTATTCTTGATAAGGAACTTAATAAAGTTCGAAAGTACTTGGAAACACCTTTTCATTTTTTCCTGCGGGACGTTGCCTTCATTTGCTACCTTCCCGTGATACTTTGTGAGTTTTCCATTTCATATATATATATATTGGGTAGCCTCAAGTGTGAGTAAACTCTAACGTGGAATTCGACAGTAAAAGGGAAGGTAATACGGCTAACTGAACATTCCATTTGATGGTTATCAGAAAGGGCTATTGGATACAATTCATTGATTGTTTTGAATGAAGAGCGCCCACCTGAAAAGGCAGATGCAGTGTGAATGTAGCTATCATTATTCAAGTAACCAGATTAATTAGTTTATAAATCCATTTTCGGTCAATAATAATGGTAAAGAACTCTAAGGGAAATCATTCGGAATCCTTCATGATTTCTTGTAATTGGAGAAGAGATTTCAGATTCAATTGGAAGTGTCAACCTCAGGTTCCAACCGCAGTGCAAAGGGAAAGAAGTGACATCTGCCCGCGGCCATTTTTATTTGTCTTTGATCTGTGTTTTCTCAAGAATTTCATTGTCTATTGGTCTTATCTCGAAAAGCTCAACAACGTGTCTCGTAATACGAGAGATCAAATAGGTTTTCCATGTAAATGCATCCATTTTCTTGATATTAATGTGGGAACATCTACATTTTGGATGCTCTAAGTGGAACACTTAATTTTTATAAGTACCTTTGATAATTGTGTGATTTGTTTTGGAGGATATTCCGTGAGCCGTTACGCTCTTTGAATTATCGAGCTTATAATAATTCAGGGCCAAAAGAGTCCTTTAAGCTTACCAGTTTTGCCTTAATTATTTAGGTCATTCTTTTAAAATGGTAGTCCAAACGGGATTTGTGCACCTATTGAGGAGAGAAAGTTTAAATCTACATCGGAAAAATTAATATAATAATTCCCAAGAAATGATTATTTACTGCATCCGTTCCGAAAATAGGGGAGACCAACTTGCATCCTTTACTGATCATTGTGTTAGTTGTGTTGAGATGACGTAAGATTTTCTTTCAAATTTATAAAATCCCTTCAGAATTTTAAAAGGTTTCCTCTCAACCGTTTCGCTCCAAAGGAATACAAATTCAGTCCTTCCAATGAATCTCCATAGGAGATTCTAATAAATGTCCTGATGAGAATTTTGTAGCATTCCTGCGCTTTCCTAACTTGTCACTATTCTTGCGTTCCTCTTTTTTATTCGCTATTGTTCCGCTCACTGTTTTCCATTTAACACTTTTCTCTTCCGCATAGACTCGAATAACTGTGAAAAAGAACGTTAAAATATTTAACTTCTAAAAATGAACTCTTCATTGTTGATTAAGCAAATTTTCTTGACTTTCTCGTAGAAAATTTATTTGAGTTGGAAATGTCGACCTTCCTTTTTTATGGTCACCTCCAATCAAGGTGGAGTTAAACATGCCCCAGCAGAGGTTGCTGAGAGCATACCCATTCCTTGGTGCCTGAATTAAAAAAGAATGGGCAATGTGGCATACGAATTACCTTAATATATTATATTATGTTTCCTCAAAAAAACTATACACTCTTTATAGCAGCATCATATATTTTAACATTTGAAAAAATATATATATATATACATATAATAGCAATCGCCAATGAAAGATAAATTAGTGATATAAGTGATTAAAATGTCATATTCGATTTGTTTGTACATAAAATTTAATTAACTACGTCCTGCTCAAAATGTTTTCAAGCAGCATACGTGCACTTCTGAATGCTTCGTCTGAATGATTCTCAGACATTGGCTATATTGATGCTGTGATGGTCCCGCAATTTTCAATAATTGTATATTTCAGAGTTGTAGGTTTTGTACTATAAAACTCATCCTTCAGCTATCCCCACAAGTAAAATTCAAATAGAATCAATTTCGGTGACGGTGGAAGATGATATTTAATGCTTACTTTTCGTGTTACGAGGAGCGGTCAATAAGTTTTGCAATTTGGATATAAGGAAACGAGATATGAGGAAAAGTGTTTTATTATTTTTCAATATAACTACCCTCGACTTCAATGCACTTGCGCCACTTGTCCCTGAGGCTTCGAATTCTCGACAACCAGAAATCTCCCAACTGCTGTTCAATCCACTCCTGGACGGCGAGCTGGGCATCTTCATCGTTCCCAAACCGGTTTCTAGGGACCCAACGGGCAGATGCCTTGGTCATGGCCAAATTGTCGTGGATGATGTTAGTAACACTTCTATGTGATATTCCAAGTTCTCGTTTGATTTCTTCGACCTTCACCCGCCTATTTCCGAGGATCATCCTCTCTGCACGGGCCACATTGTGCTCGTTGGTCACGTCTGACGGGCGTCCTAGACGGGCAGCATCTTCAAGGGACTCACGACTATGGCGAAACTCCCTATTCCAGCGAGCAATGGTTGCATAGGAAGGGGCGGTGTCGGTGTACACTGCAACCATGCGTTCATAGCTCTCTGTTGCATTCTTGCCTTCCTTGGTTAAAGATTTGATCACTGGGCGGTGCTCAACATTCTCCATTGTTGTGAAATTTGTGACTGATGATCTGCAATCAGCTACTGCTTCTTAAATAGACGAGGCAGTAGCGTGCGGCTGTAGGTCCTGGCTTTGCATAACTTGTCCTAACACCCCCACAAACAGTCATCCCCCTTCCTCTGTTTTGCCCTACCGATTTGCAAAACTTATTGACCGCCCATCGTATATTCCGGTTACGCAACAGCTCATCGACGTACCTTTTTACATCACAATAAAAGTGGGGAGATCTTTTTGAAAACAAAAATCCTTTATGATCAGCGTTTGAACTGCAAGTATAATGTGTCCGCACTATGTCGAGATTTGCGTGAGCGGTAACTGTCTCATTAAAGAAAGCATGTTACAACAGAACCTCTGGATAATAAACGCACCATACTGTTAATCGTCCTAAATCCACACGCTTATCTACATAAATTTATGGATTATCAAGTAAGTAATAGTTGTAATTGGATCGATTTACTGTGCAATTCAGCTTCATCGGATCATACGATTTTTTTTGGCAAACTGTACTTCTTCGGCTTCCATTTACTGATTCTGGTCTCACTTCCCCATTGCCTAGCTAAATTCTGTGGTGATCGAGTATATCTTTGCAATATAAAAGTATAATTTCGTCACTCGCACTCGATTTGTGTCGTCCAGATCTTGTTTCACAGAAATATGTACTTGTGAAGGGAACTAACTCATTCACTCCCTTCATTGCCATATTTGAGTCAGCTTCGATTTGCTTACACCAAAACTGCTTGTATCCATTCCAGCCCCTTTCAAGATCATCTCTCTTTCTTGGCTCTTCTATGGAAGTAAAAAACTTCATCCTTCATCGTCGAATCATTCTCACTCAATCTGGATATATCAAACAAGAAAAGGTTTTGGATCCAAACGGGTTCCTTCCAAAATCCTCAACATCTGAGGAGTAACCGTCAAGATTTGTACTTAGGAGTTCCAAATAGTTCTTGATTTCTTCAAGTATTTTTACAAGCAATGATTTACCATGTAAAATTATAATAAACCAAGGATTGGATAGTTTGCCATGTTTCCACATTCAACACGGCGAAGCCAGATAGGTCATTTCCTTGTAAATGTCTGCCGAATATCCCCTATTAAGCAGTCTATGATTGCTAACGGGTACTGTTTTCTTCCAGAAGTCCCAGTACACATGCGAAAACACGCTTTCGACTCAGCCAACGTACCTCTGTGTGGTAGAGTAATGCACTGTGTTTCTCTCCAAGCTTATCATAGAGTTTTTGAAACAGTCTATGATTCAATGAACGTGCATGAATAAATTTGACTGTTTGCACAAATTCCCATCACTTCATTAAGTTTCGTTGGCAATGTTTTGGACTCAAGATCTTGGCGGTGTAGTGTGTGATGAAGTGTGTGATGAGCATAGGCGGAGCCTTTTCCTTGGCCATAGCAACGAATGCAGATATTGTACCAATCATGTTAGGAGTTATACTCGTACAAATAGATCCACTCAGCTTGAACATATCGACTATTTGATGTTGCAGGAGGTTGTTTTCCATTTCCCGAAGCTGAAATTTCAGTCTACAAGATGGACAAAAAGAAGGTCGCTAAAAATAACATGATTTCAAAGAATTGGAAGTTGTTGACACAACAACTCCTGCTACAACTTCTAGTTAACTCATAGAACAATTTAAAGTAACCCACACGAGTGTCGTACGCTAACTGAAACGGAATGAAAAGTTGCCAGTAATTGGAAAATAGGGTTTCCGCACCATTTGTCCACAGCAAATCTGCAACAGCGTGTTGCATGCTATAAATCATTGCTGTTGTGACACCTTGAGGTGTCATTTTTGGGCAGGCTTATCACTCGTGAT
This sequence comes from Ceratothoa steindachneri, assembly GCA_963969495.1. NCBI lineage: Eukaryota > Metazoa > Arthropoda > Malacostraca > Isopoda > Cymothoidae > Ceratothoa > Ceratothoa steindachneri. Next base: position 15,842,615 of record OZ018324.1, on the reverse strand, counting down.
GACAAGTGGATCCTTTTTCAAAACGATAAATGCCACAGTTCAAGGATCATTCGATGAAACTCAAAAGCTCAACAGCCTATAGGAGAACTTCATCCCCAAAAGATCATCAGTTAGTTTCAACGAATTGCCCATTAGAAACTGTCAGACAACAATAAAAACTTTAATATTTCATCCTCTATATTCTCCTTACCTTGCTCCTTCTGATTCTCACTTGTTTAGATAAATACTGAATCATTCGGATGGTTTTAAATTAACATCAAGAGAAGAGCTTGATAACGTAGTGGATTTATATTTTGCACCAAAACCTTAAAGATATTACAGGCGTGGCATTTATAAGCCTGTTGACAGTTGGAATGAGATTCTAAAAAACAATAAGGATCATGGTTATGATTAAATCTTTACATTCCCATAATTCTTTGAATTTCTAAAATAAACCCTAAAATCAGACATTACTTTTGTTCAAACCTGATATAAGCAATTAACTATGGTTTAATATCCCAGTTGATTTTTTCGATTTGTATGGTGACTTTTGCAGGACTCTGTTTAATTTTACTGAAAACTTGGGATAATCCTATTATATCCTTACTCGTGTCTTTAATTCGCTGGCTTAACTGCTTCTCGGCATCCTTTCTGCGTACGATTTACGCCATCTCCTTTCCACAGGATCTCTCCGATAGTGTGGGGCTTCTTTTCTTTTGTAATTACGTATGTAACTTTATAGAAGGCTTCCAGAAGAATTTTCCCAGGAGCAGCGAACCCAACTACGGAAAGTCGCTCTCTGATAATAACGAACTCTTAACTAGAAAGCTTCAATCGATGTATCAGCCTGATTTCTGTGCCTGTTTTCTAGATCTTCCCACACTCTTGATGGCTTTAAATTTCTATTGCCATTACCAAATTGCAAATCATGCAATTTGGTAATGCTAACAGGAATCATTCCACCTCCGTTTTTTCACATGTGACATTTTGCAGAAAATCTGTGAAAGATAGAAAAAAAATTATATTTGTTCTATTCATAATACGTACAGCTTACTGGTACCAGGGTCATGCCATGTTAGAAAAATCTTTGTTTGCTGTTTCATTAATTATACTGGGCTTCAATGTGAAAAACAAATGAAAAATGAAAACCACCTCCACTTTTCCGCCTCTATAAGCCTCCCAACCAGTAGCAATATTATATTATACTTACTTCATCATCTTAATCATAATTAGACTACCTATAGCCTACAACTAGAATAAACAAATATGCAACCAAGTATGCACTAGGAATTGTGAAATTAATGCATTTAATAATAATAAATGTAAATATTGGATTAAGTATATGCACTTATAACCTATAAAAATAGACATTTGATCTATAAAATGGCTAAATTTTGCATTTCCATTTAATATTCAATATCAGGTACATAAGAAGCAAGGCGGGAAGTAGAAACAGACATTTACGAGGAAAGTTTCTAAAGAAGGGATAACCAAAGAGAGGAGTCTTACCTTGACAATTCCAGCAGCTCCACTGCCAATTTAAAATAATGGAGAGTCGAAAAGACATTCACATCAAGGCTGCCAAATACACTTATATCCAGAGATCGAGTACCATAACACAATCATTCACTTCCAATACTCCTAAGGGGAAAGGATACCACCGGCTAAGAACCCTTGCAGTAGAGTTTGCATCGTAGAATGAGTGCACAGGTTACGTCTCGAGCAAGCTAGTGGGTTACTAGACTACGTTTAGTCCATAGCCTTAGCCATAGCGGATTTTTGATGAAACAAAGTCAGGCTTAGCCGACGCAAACAGAAATGCCTGTATGGCGCTCTAGAACATTTTGATTATTTAGCATAGTTAATTAACTTTAATACACAAAGAACTTTATATAAGATTTTAATCATTTAGATCACTAATTAATCTTAAATTTGCCATTCATATAAAAATATATGTTCCCTTTTCAAATTATAAAATATGTAATGCTACAGAGACTATATAGAATTTTGGGGGGACATGCTGTAGATTGTTCCTTACCACATGGCTAAATATAAGATAAAATTTCTTTATGATCCATGAATACCTTTTAGATAATCATGTTTATAATTGAAAGTAACAAGCATTTTACTAGGAGAACAGCGATTAGAGAACAGTAAGTGTATCACCATTAAAATCCAATTTTATAATTGATAGTAAAAGGTCGCTAACAAATTCTTAAAGATTAATTCGTAAATTTTCGTGAAGGACAAACTAGTTGAAATTGATTCATTCACCTACCACCTAAACCACATTTCATTTTAAAATTGCTCTCACAGAAACTTAAAATGATTCTTCAAATTCTGTATTTTTTTTCTTTATCGAAATTTTCTTTTGTTCTCTCCACTGGGGTGCAGATGGCTTCTGTAAAGGGAGATTTGTTTTCTGCCTGCTCGTTTTTGGCATGATTAAATCGGTAGTCTTGTTAAAATTTTGACATTAGGATATAATTTTTTATGTATTACGGCATTATTAAAAAAAATTAAAAGATTCTCTATTTTATTTGTCCTTACGCCAAGATATTCAGAGAAACTTTGGAGCAATAGTGAATTTTATTTGTATGGGTTAAATAAAGCATTTGAAATGAGTTTGTAATATTTGTGATATTGGTAATATTACTTTGTAAAAATGTATATTATTTTGAATGAGATAAAATTTTATCTGCGAGTGAAATTAAAAGATTAGCAGATTGTAAAAAGCTCGAGTCTGCCAAGTTACTCCTGCCATTACGCGAACTTTATCTTCCTATCTTCTGTGAGGTCATCTTCTAGCAATGAGTCCATTGTCTTGTGTTACGAGAAGCCGTCTATATCTCTCACATAGCCCTCTCTATCGTTGCAAGCATCAACCAATAAACGATTGGAATAAAGCGTTTTGTTTATGCGATAGTCTGATTATTGACTTTGAACACGATTCAGATACATGTATATATAAGTCACAATCTGTCCTAGGTATACGTACTTTTTTACCTGCGCTTAAAGTTGATCATGAATTCTAATTGCCTACTTCTATAAAAAATGGAACATTATTTTCATCCATTTGAAATTTATTTTTAGTCCAAACGTAAGATTGTCTCGGGCTAATTATGTTATCATGGTCACAATTTGTTATGGCTATAAGGCACATATTACTCTCAACAGGAATATGAAGTTGTATTAAATATCAACCATCTCTGATAATCTCTGGAGCTACAGTTGTAGACAGTTTTGGGAAGCTGGAATCCACAAGTGCACTTTTCTGTTTATTTGATTTTTTTTACTGAGGAATGGATATGTAAATGACGATGTTTCATAAATGGATATCTAAACAGTATGTACAGTTCTTGTTTCTCTAGTGCTCTTAATTAGTGAATACCCCATTGAGAGGTATTTAGTATTTATTTGTTCCCTTCAATAAATGTTAAAGAGCCTTTAGATGATTATAGGTAATTTACTATAATTATTTCTGCAACCTGGCTGGTCCAGTAGTTGATTGCAGTGGAGTGTTTGTAATATCTATAATGTTGATGAAGAGAGACTGATCAGAAGTATTTAAATTACTGATATATATATATATATACATATATATATATATATATATATATATATATATATATATACTAGCAGAAATACACATCGTTGAATGGATTAAAAAAAAAACTGCTAAAGTTATACGATGAATATTGAAAATTATTCACGTAGATTTTATTGGACATTATATTAGAAATTACTGTTAACTTTCACATAGATGATAGAGCTGTATCATTCTGGCCAACATATAAGAAATGACTGTAAACTTTAATGTAAAGAATAGGGATATTTCCTTCTTACTAATATCATCGTGAGTGTATATAAACTTTGGATCTATGATCTCTTGTATTTCTGTCAATAAATAATTTGAATTTGTTAATCCTATGCTAAAACCTTCCTTATAGACAATGTTTCGGGTTTTAGCAGTAATAGCGAAACTGAAAAGATTCTTCTTGCTCGCCACTCTGGACCTCCAACATATAGGTGACCGTGTGAAAAGCAATCCTTCTCTAATTGAAAGCGAGCAACGTTCAATGTCTGACCCTAGGACTTATTAATGAGCAACGCAAAAACAAACGCATTGGAAATTGAAGTCGTTTGAACTCGAAAGAATTGTTGGAAGATATTAAAGGTATGCGAGGAATAATGAAATAAATCCAGCATGAAAGAGAAAACGGAATAATTTTTCTTCGGAAAACTGTTATTTCCTAATTCGAAAAATCCGTACTGGAGAGAGATTCGAACCAAGCACAATGAGGCAGCGAGCAACCGCTTTGATATCAAATAAAGCAAGTCCTTTTATCCACTCGGCTACGCGTAGCCGAGTGGATAAAAGGCCTTGCTTTATTTATGCGTAGCCGAGTGGATAAAGCACAGGTCCAAACTTACTTCTTAGCTATTACTCTTCACCTCTCTAGTCTTCCTTGAGTCTTCATTCCGTAAGTTGAGCTTATGAGCATATGATTTAATTATTGTATTTTTTTGTCGTGCCTATTTTTTAGGTCTTTTTGGTTTTAATTTATAACCTAAATTTTAGATTTAAACTTTTATTTTATGTTCCTTGTGTACAATTTCTCTTTGTTTTATAGTAACCGAGGATGGGCGCGTAGAGCCAGAATCGTCGTAATACATGAATCCCGTTTTACTGCTATTTTTGTTCATCCTGAACCTAAAGATGATCAGACTCAAGAAGAATAATGATATATCCTACACTATATATATATCTGTATATATATATATATATATATATATATATATATATATATATATATATATATATATAGAGAGAGAGAGAGAGAGAGAGAGAGAGAGAGAGAGAGAGCGATTGTGAAAATCATGTATAAGACTAGGTATAAAATGTACAAAACACAAACGCTATCATGAAATCTTTAAAGAATAACAACTTATATTGCGGATCTCTTAGGAGAAATTAATAATGGCTTTCCCAATTTTCAGCAGGAAGCGCCCCGGCAACTGGGTCACCCTCCACTATCATTTGAAGAGGATGTTCCTCCTTTGAAACGAACTCGCTGAAACAAACATGGATTTTAGGCGTGTTTCCGCATAATTACAACTTAATTCCATTAAAGGGGGAAAAGCTTTCAGGGAAAGAAAGGGCTGTTTCACGCGGACTTTGCCTTGATTAAAACTTGTCCTGAGCTGCCCTCATTGGTTCCGAAGATCCCGATCGCCTCATCTGCTTTCAGGTCATAATTAGCACTCAATTTGCCTTTCTGCTTCAGAGACAGATGGGAACAGGATTGATGCTAGTATGGATTGCTGCATACGCCAGAGTTGGCAAATGAAAAATTGGATCTAATCCCGCTCATCTTTTCTTTTTGCTTAGATATATATTATTGTATCATTTATCTAAAGCTCTCTTTGACGAAATTTAGCACAATTTGGGACTTATTTACCATTTATAAAGTAGTATTTTCTAATATCCCTAACTCTGTAGTCTAATGTGGGTATTATGTTATAGAAAGACTTTCCTACACTATCTAACAGACATGAATGGAAGGAACAAGGTCGGGGGGCTTTCTGTATCCATTAAATTATTAGTTTGGAAACAAAGTTCCCGCACGACCTTTATTAAAGTTTATTTATTTAGAGATTTATACAGGGTGTATAAATAGTTAATGTGTAGTGGCTAAGTGTATCTTAGACCTCGCTTGAAGGTGAACAGTAACCTAGAACCTAGGTAGATTAGGTCTCTATGCACTTTCCACCAAGGCCAAGGAAAGTCTAGGCTATTACACAGTAATTAGTTCTTGACCCTCTATGATATCTAAAGTTTCAAAATTACGCATCAAATGAACAGCAAATTACTCTTTTATTGTATAATTATAATTCAGACTTACACTCTGCCCTTCCGCAACGTCGTATCAACTAAACATTTGGAAAAGACACAATAAGTCGTCGCACAGCCTACGGTTGGCTTAAGAAGTTTTACCGTGGCCATTTCGATCTCCAAGATCAGAGAGGAAGTGGTTATCCCTCACTTATTGACAATGATCGTTTGTGCGCCTCTTTCAACGCTGATCCACATCTGACCTCACGAAAGATGGATAAAAGTTTAGCGTCAGACATAAATCCATTTTGCCTCATATATAGGAAATCGGCCGTAAACTGACCGAATTTGATCTTCAGCGCCTCATAGACGCCTGCATGACACTACTGTCCAAGAAACATCGTTTTGCTTGTTTTAACAAAGTAATTAGTTCAGATGAACAACTTATGCGAAGGCCGACCGAAATCACAAGAAGCTTATGGTCTGTGTCTGGTGAGATGTGAAGGGGGTGATATAGTAAGAAATGTTGGAACGCAATCAGTCGATCAACGGTAAACTATACATTGAACAACTGCTATAGGTAACTGATGTAATTGCGCTGAAAATTACCAGAATTGACTGATGTCATGTTTCTTCATGATAACGCCTGATCACACGTTGCAAATCATACCAGTAAAAAACTTCCAACTATTTCGGGCACTGCAGAACTTCTTGAATGGTAAAACGTTTGCAATGATGACGAACCGAAAACTGAAACTGGCTACTTATTTAATAGCAAACCAGTTGAATTTTACAAGAAAAGAATCAATGATCCATATCGTCGTTGGAAGCAGGTGGTAGAAAATAACGGTGATTACGTTGTTCATTGATATGTTCCTTTTGTTGCATCGTTTCGTTGTAAATCATTGTCAATAAAATTTGTGCGAGAACTTTGTTTCCACCCTATTAGTATTTACACTCCCTTCTCTCTTACTATTTCCATAAACCACTGAATTTCTTTGTCTAAATTTTGTTCCATCACTTTTAATCAGTAGCTTTAACACCCATACATAAATTCAAACCCAATTAAAATGGCAGCTAAATCCACTAGTATAGTTTTAGTTAATAAAAACTGTGCATACTTTAAAGACATTTAATGTATTTTATCTAACTCTCCAATTTGTAACTTCTTAATGGCTCTGTGCTAATTCATAACCTATTTGTATTTATTAAAAACATAAAATAAAAACCTGAGTAAAAATCCCTCGTAGAAAGTAAGTGGAATTGTAAAAAAAACAAAACTGTAAATTTATGGGAAGTGAAAAGTGTGGAAGGGACAGTCCAACTCGACTATTTGATGAATTTCAAACAATTTCCCCACGGAAAGAGCTAAGATTGAATAATGGATATATCCATCCATTAGACCAAGATTTTAAAATACTGTTTCTTCATGACACTGGAGTGGGTGTTCACCTCATGCAAAGAGCAGTAATTATTGAGAAGATGGGATTAGTTCTTGCTTTACTTATCTTTCTCATCTAGTTCCTTTGATCATAAATATCTTTTTACTGTCAATATCTAAAGCTTTAACATAAATGAAAACAAAGTTTACTAAATAAATGTGAACAAAGGGTGATTCTATGAATTATCATTAAAAGGTTTATGGACTAATAAAATAATAATAGTTTCACTTCCTTTATTGACTCTTTTCTTTCTTTGAAGATTTTGCCAAAACAACTCCCACGTGTAAGTTAATTTAATTTTTAAGAGTAATGTAAAATTCAATTAATTTAAATGTCTTAAATTTATAAGTCAATTTTAATAATTAATAATTAAATTAATATTTCTAGGTTAAAGTTAATTTCATATTAATGTGTAAGGTTCTTAAATTCTATTAATCAATACTTTTTAGTATTAGCAAGTCAAAAAAGATACATTTTGTTTTTAAATATTGCTGTCACTTTTTATGGCACAGATGCTCTAGTTTTAAAAAAATCACTAGATTTAATCTTTGAGCTTGCAACAAATAATTTTGGTCGGTTAGACTCCAAATTATTGTTACACAGAGAACCTGAGGTTCTGACCACATAATCCATGTAATGATCACTAGTACCTGAGATTCTGACCACATAATCCATATACTGATCACTAGTACCTGAGGTTCTGACCACAGAATACATGTACTGATCACTAAGACCTGAAGTTCTGACCATATAATACATGTACGGATCACTAGAACCTGAGGTTCTGACCACCTTATCCATGCACTAATCACTAGTACCTGACGTTCTGACCACATAATACATGTACTGATCACTAAGATCTGAGGTTGTGACCATATAATACATGTACGGATCACTAGGACCTGAGGTTCTGACCGCATAATCCATGTACTGATCACTAGTACCTGAGATTCTGACCACATAATACATGTGCTGATCACTAGGACCTGAGGTTCTGATCGCATAATACATGTACTGATCACTAGTACCTGAGATTCTGACCACAAAATACATGTACTGATCACTAAGACCTGAGGCTCTGACCACATAATACATGTACTGATCACTGAGATCTGAGGTTCTGACCACATAATCCATGTACTGATCACTAGTACCTGAGATTATGACCACATAATACATGTACTGATCACTAAGACCTGATGTTCTGACCACATAATACATGTACTGATCACTGAGACTTGAGGTTCTGACCATATAATACATGTACGGATCACTAAGATCTGAGGTTCTGACCACATAATACATGTACTGATCACTAAGACCTGAGGTTCTCACCACATAATCCATGTACTGATCACTAGTACCTGAGATTCTGACCACATAATAAATGTACTGATGACTAGGACCTGAGGTTTCGACCACATAATACATGTACTGATTACTAGGACATGAGGCCTGAAGTAACAAACGTGAGTATAATTGTCTAGAAATAAAACTGGCGTAATCAGTAGAGGCCATGTTCTCTCACTTGGGGGAAAAGAAGAAAATAACAGGCAGTAAATTATAAAAAGATTGAGTAGAGATGACATAGGTAACACAAAAGAATCCGGAGTGGCGAGGTTTTCTTTTACAAATAGGTTAAACCTTGAATGGGTTGAACCCTAAAGAGAAAGGAAAAGAAGTAAAATAAATAAATGGTATTTTTACGCATTTTTAAAATGTTACATTGAAATTAAAGTTGTATGTTCGTACCGTATTACTCTCAGGAAAAAAAACAACATAAAAATGCTTTTTTTTTTTAAAAGCGATAGCTAATTTTGTATTGCTGGCATTTTATTTGAATCACTCCATTTACCCTATGTTCATCCGTCTGTCTGGATCCAACCAATAAATGAGTTCACAAATATTCATCGGAGACAAAGAATTTGTAAATCCCAAAGGGAGCGGAAAACTGAAGCACATGAACATTGAATTTTTAGTATACAGTGGCGTTAATTCTCATCCTATTATTCCTCGAAATAAAGTATTATAGGAAAAAAAGAGGAAACAATATACAAACTCGTTAAAGTCTTCTACCAATGTTCCTCCCTCATCTATACGATCATTGAAGCGAAGACAGCGCTCTTCAAATTTTAGACTCATCAAAAACTACAACGATAAAATCACAACACGGGTATAGTCCAAGTGACCAACGCAAGGAACCAACCCATTAAAACGAATGTACTGAATTTTACCCAAGAAAAGTTTGATATTCGCTTATAACAACAATGTCTTCCCTCAATGCTCCACTCGGGAAGAAACAAACAACGAACTCTTGGTTGGCGATTACTAAGGCAATGAGGCACCACCTTCACATTACATCGGCCACGCATGTGGGAAGGGAGGCGCTCTTCATCCACGCTAACCATTGTTATATTAATCGCATACTATCACTGCGTACAGTGTAGTTTTCCTTACTATTTTAAAATAGAGTGCAATAAAAATTATTGAAAAGTAAAAGGATTACTATCCAACCGACCGACCTAAGAATTGACATAGTAACTTATAGAGTCGCGTGCAAGCGACTAAATATAGGAAAGGATGGTATTTCAATGGTAGTCGAGACTAAAGTTTATAAACATTTTCTACAGGCTAAAAATCATTAACCAAGGAACTAGGGAGGCAAATACGGAACTGGAGATATCTTTAATCACTTTAGTATCAGCAAACTAAACGGACCACCTCGTTCATTTTGAATAAGTACCTAAGACTACACATGAACGCAACCATTGACCGACTTGACGCATGAATACCAAGAGAAAAGTAAAGTCTGTTCATAAGAAAGAATGAAGGAACACATAAAGATTTTAGCTGCTGCCCCATATTAGCAGCGATCGCTCATTCTCGAAGCCATCTTTTATATAATAAAATAGGCGAAATTGAAAATATAATTAAATGTGAAGGAAGTAATTTCGTCTAGAAAAAAAAGCCTCCTGGTTGGTATAGTGGTTAGCGCACTTGCCCGGCAATCGCTGGGTCGGCTGTTCGAATCTCCGTCCGGATGCCTTTTGAAGCTGACACTATTTACTAAGGGGGGGTTACCGCCGTGACTGGGTATCACGATAGGGGGTTGGGGTTGTCTTGGCTAATGTCCACCTGAGAAAGTAAATAATAGTGGAATTGTGAGAAGGACTTGAAGTACCTTAGCCTTAAAACGAGGGGGATTGCAAAAGTTAGTGAAAAAAGAGAATCTAATTAATCAAAAGTTTGATGACTTCTTCCCATCCGAAATTTTCTGGTTTCTAAACCTTAAAAAAAGAATCATGAAGGGAACTCGTATTTCTTATGTTGATGATGTTCAAAAAGCTGATATAACTTCTTATAACTGTTTCATTCTCAGTCCTCAGTTTTATCAAATGGTTCAAATGGATAGTATCATCACGTGTAAGTATTTTGATCTCAATGGAGCTAATGTTGAGAAATAAATTATATACTTCCTTTTGTTTTAATTTTATTCCATTTTCTACGAATTCTTTGAAGAAATCTCTTATATATCACATATTTTTTTCTTCTTGCCTTGTTTGCTAGAACGTATGTAATCATTTGTTAGGATAAATAAACTACATCTTTCACAATATCATTCATTGTGTCTGTTGATAATACAAGTTTTATTAAAAAACATCAGTGTAATAAAATGATGTAATTAATTTAATTGAAGAAATAATAATAGGAAAATTTAAGTGGTCATAGAATGAACTATCAAATTTTCTAAAAAAAAAAAGATTCTAAACCTCCGAGTCCAGAAAAAATTCATCGGCGCAAATTGAGGAGTGAAAAAGGGATCATAGCGCCATTCACAAGAACTTTTAATAAATCTGTAAAAAACGATATTGTTTCTGAAGGCTTAACGTTAGTAAATGTGATGCCAATTGATTAAAAGAGGGAAAAGATTGATCCCCCGAATTATAAACCTATTAGCTTAATATCAGTTTTGGCCAAACTTTTGGATTCAATTACGAGACAAAATCGTGGATAATTTAGATAAACCTAATATAATTAAAAAAGAATCAAAATGATTTTACAAGACGTCGCTCATTTTAAACGAATTTTTTAATTATTTTAGTATATGACGAAAAATATGATCGTCATTAAGGCTTAGAATTTACCCTGACTTTTTAAACAAATATATTTGATTCGGTTTTCCATTAAAAAACTTGAATTGGATTACGAACTGGTTTACAAATCGTCAGCAAAAAGAGTTGATGAATAGAGAATCGTGCGACTAGGGCAAAGCCAAAGTCCTATTTATTGTATTACTAAGCGACTTATGTTGAAGACCATTAACAAGACGGCCAAGCTATGCAACGAGGCTAAACTAAGGTATATACCAGGCTCGGATCCAAGGGGTGCTAAAGGCTAAAGCACCCGCCCCCACACACCTCCCCCAATTTCAGACCCGTTATGTTTATATTTCTTTTTTAGCCCTACTTGTATTCTGCTATCTAGAAAGAAGTATGTAATAATATAGAATATACAGTACATATAAAAACAGTTTTTAAACCGCTTCGATCGAATGTATCTTATATGATACATGTCTCAAAACAGATAAATCTCAAAAGCAATTATTAAATTTAGTATTATACCTTAGCTGACATCCCAAAACTACAATTCATAATTTTCTGATATGTGGAAAAAAATTCGGTTTTTAGAGAGTTAGTTAGTGCTTACTCCTGAGTGAGATACTGTTATTTATCAATGCTGTGTAAGATAACCATTATTAATCATCAATGCCCTTTTCTCGGGCTACTCAGAGGGGGGAATTCAGGTTAGTGCCCCCCCTCAATTTTTATCCTGAATCCGCCACTGGTATATAGTGGAACATGACGAGATCAAGGGAAAACACAGCAATAATTGAATGAGGCTTTTAATTGGTCTGTTAAATGGTAGAATTTTAATCTAATTAAATGCAAAGTAATGCATATTGGCTCTCGAAATAGAAACTTTGATTATATGTTAAGTTGCAATGAATTAGGAAAAGTGCCTAAATAACGTGATCTGGGGGTATTAATTTCAAGAGACATCAAATTTTCTAAACAATGCGCCCAAAGAGCTAAAAAAAAAAAGGTACTTGGATTTATTCTGAGACAGTTTAAATATAAAAGTAAATAAACGGAAGTCCCAATTTTCAAATAAATTGTGCATCCTTGCTTGAAAATAGATGTCTACGCATCTAATTGATTAAAGTCTTAAATATTTTGATATGCTACCATAATCTAAAATTTGAATTGCTTTTAGATCGCGCCAAAAACATTACTTGTTCAAATGGCCATCACAAATGTATGGTGGGGAACGTTTGTATTTATAAAATTGTTACAACTTGGAATACCCTTCCAACGGAAGTAGTTCAAAATACGTCAATCAACATGTTTACAAATAAATTTGACAAGTGCGTACATATTTAGTGTTAGAACACTTATGTTAAAGCATACATAATAAAAAAACAGAGTATTAAAGTGCTACTTGCTTTTTACTCTGAAGTTTCTTACTTTACATTCCCCACATTAGATAAGACTAGCAACAGAACAAATCTACGTGCCTTTGCTATTCTTGTTTCTATAATTTTATATTTGTCCGAGGTAGATTACAAATTTAATTCACTATTCCTAGAATTAAAACAAAACTTTCATAGATTTACGGTGACTAATTTTTGGCCTATAGTCAATGAAGGGCTGAAAATGCAGTCACTCTGGATTCTCTGTGAACTATCTCGGTATTGATTAATTATCATATTATAAAAGTCTTGTCACCGTTACTTGATGGTTTTAAAATAAATATACCCCCTCCCCGGCAAGGTCATCAAAATTTGTTGTGGAGCCAGGCGAGTCAAAGAAATCTCCCCCTATCTGATTGCAAGAAGTCTTTCCACTTGGCTACTGACTCTAAGTACCATTCACACATAAATATTAGTTTCATTAAGTTCAGCCCTACTCCCCACCTAAAAGTGGAAATACATAATCCCTTCGTTGTTTTCCTTCGTTTTTTTTTATTAAACCAAATAAAAGGATAATGGCGGCACTATTTTCTAAAAATAAATTTGCGTTTATGACTTTTTATTTAATTCAAATGGGCTGGATGGTAATTTTTTTTAAATATGTCTTATTTAATGATACTATAAATACGTTTGAATTAGCTGTTATTGATAAATAAAGTCTACATAAACTTAATCTGCGATTACCCCTTTTAAATTTTGAATTCTCTTTTACGAAATAATTTGATATGCAACATTAATAAGGTGGTAGGAAGCTCGCCTTTTGTTTTTAGGCTTCGGGGTCAATATAGGAAAATTGACTGCAACAGAATTTGAATAAATCCAGATTCACTCTTTTGCAAAAACAAGCTCATATAAGCACGTGGCTGCTAATGGTTTTCGGACATTAGAAAGTGTTATGTTACATAGAAATGGTATCAGCTCCAATGCGGCGATTTTGCCTTTCGTAAATTACCGCATTACCTTCCATTTGAAAGATTTACCTTTCAACTGAGGACAGAAGTCAGCCTATTTGGGGGTGTTTTTCGTCCATTTTAGTAAACGTGCAAGTACTGGGGCCATCTCTAGAATTGACTTTTACCCTTGTCAGTAAAAGGCATAAACACTAAAAGTAAAAAGACATTCTGGGTTTGGCAAGACTTAGAAGTGAAATGGAATATTTTTAGCGTTTGTTGCTTCTTCTTTCTCTCTTTTAGTTCCGTTCCTGAATAGGAAAAGTTAGTGTGTATAAGAGCACAGACGCTCAAAATTTCAACCTACAGTAAATCTACTTTCGTATGTCATACCAGCATTAATAAGTTCGAAACACGTGAAATAACGTACATATATCTGATCATGTTTGGGCTCAACGATTCAATGAGACTTCTTATTCTTGGTTCAAATTACTCTTTAAGTAAATCTTCATCAATTAATTAAACTAAATAAGCAACTTTGTTTTGGTTCATTGTCAGTCGCCACGATTCCGAACAACTACAGTATGTATCTTCTTCTAAAAGTAGAACTTTGCTGTAATTCGAAATTCTAGAATGTATTTCCTAGTTAGAGTACCGTCCAAAACATCAGGACGCATGTTTCTACCGCAACAACTTACATAAATTTTGTCAGAGAAAATCAATGGTTTCCAAAATGGTTGCACCATTACCTACAGGTATACAAAGCATTTGGGTAAAGGGTATGCGAATTTGGATAAAAAAATGAGTCATCAACAGATAAGCAATATACAATAAAAAATTAAGTGTCCAAAAATGATCCGAATGACTTCGGAAACAAATTCCATTTGGGAAATAACGATTAAATTATCAATGGAAATCATTTGTGCAATTTATAAGTAATTAATATATAGAATGGAGGGATTTATTCTGGATGAAGCTTTGATATCCCTTGCCAGAGGAACGAACCAACTAGATAGGTTTGCCTTTTCGCTTGGTGGCGATTTATTAGATGAAAAAAGTCCGTACTTTCCACCTAATTATACCAATCTCCTAAAGGTGGGTAGTACCGGCCAGGTTGGTAACCTTTGATTTATACTCTGCAAAGTTTGATGCTAGGGATCGAATGTGATTGACTAGATATGCGGATGGCTGTCATTTGGTAATGTTTCTGTGAAGTATTTAGATGTTACTATATATTTATCTACTCAACTAATCTGTATTTTGTTTTGTATTCTAAAAATTATTTTGATTATTTATTGTTCGCAATGCTTCTTTTTTTTCTGTTCCACAAAATTTTCTTACATGTTGATTACCTCTATAGGACACCCAACTATAACTATTACTATTTTTAATATTTTTATTTTTAATGTCTCAATTTCAACAGCAAATGTATGAGCCTCGATGAACACTTTTCTGTTTTGTAGTCAATACGGAGGGATAGATATTTTGTCATTTTATCAACTCTCTTTTGTTTCCCACAGAGTATTTTCTTTTTACAAATCTGAAACCTCATCATTGGTAATTTCAAATATAATAATGTTACTAAATAAAACTCTCGAGGAAGCACAATCCATAAACATATTTTCTTGTTTCACTTTGTACGACAGTGTGGAAAATCAAACAAATGGAGTCCTCCTTTCCCTTTTCCCTTAATTTATTCTCAACAGGTGCCATCGATGTAAATTCTACGTCACACGATTCTACTTTGGGTCGTGTTCTTCCCAAATGAATTATCAACAAGCAACGAAAAAAATCGCACTGATCTGCGATTTCAAATTGCAGTGTCAAGAATTTGGTTGTAAAATATCTTATTCAAAACTTGATGCGTCGAAAAACATGCACATATATGCTCTATATCAATATAAAGTTGAATTTTATGGTTGACCTATTATGTGCTTATCATATACAAAAATGTATAAATATGTAGGGAAAATATCGTATTTATATGGGGAAAATAAATGTGATTGTAGATGTCATCTGCATTTATATGGTTTCTTATAATTCTAAGCAAGGCCGGCCCTGAACGAGTCTTTTTTTTGGGGGGGGGGCAAAGATACTAGCCATTATTTTTATTCAAGTACAGACCAGAGCAATATGGCGGTTCATTGATTCGCTAAGAAAGGGAAATGGTGAATTTTCGTAGTAACGGACGCTTCATATTTAGCGAGTCAGCCTCTTTTGCCATTCGGTCTATCACTAGAGGCAAATAAATTAACTTCATTTGAACCTGAATGAAGCCTATGGAATTTTAATGTTATTCTATCTCTTTCATGAACTGAATATATCATTACGGCGAGCCGTTTTCGAACCGGTTCGTGGAGCGGTTCAATTTGGAGCTCCTCGCAGATAATTTGATCAATGGCAAACATTTCGCCTGTCTAAAAGTGCCAATATTGCATCTGAGGCAACAATATGGACTATACTTTAAGGGTTAAAATTTGATCGAAAGATGCGTCGCCAAGGATACTACTGCGAATAATTTTAACATTGCAATTTAAGAACAAACATATACATGATATTGTTGATTAAAAGTAATCATGTAAACTAAATGATCAACTGAAATGGTAAAGATGTCTTAATACTTAAACAAACGTTTACATTTTGTTATTTTAAATTTTCCCTCACCAATAAATCTATGTACATCATAAGAGAAGAAAAGAAATTGAATCTATTAGGTTGGCCAAAAAGTCCTGACTCACTTAAGAAATGGAAAGAAAACAACGATATTTTCTAGCACCATTTATTCTTCATATTAAAGTCCATTTTTATCTAGGATCTTCCGCCAGCGATCAGCCAACTACTGAATCTTTCCCAGATACCAGGTTGATGGTCGGCCACCGCGAGACCTTCGCCTGGCTGACTCTGCTTTCTCCTTCAGTATCGCAAATTTCCTTCACAGTAACTCTTGTAGAAACTTTTCGCTTGTAACAGAAGTGAATCAAAACTATAATTCCACTTTCTTCCAAACTCATTTCTGTCAGTTGGGGCTTACACAAAGAAATAAACCGCGCAAGCGAAACAAACAGCAGCAGCGTACGGAGGCTGGTTATCGAATGAGTAAGGTTAACCTAACCTAAGGTAGTCGAATGAGTAAGGCTAACCTAACCTAATGTTGGTGTTTCTCCATAAAATTTTGTTTCCGTTATCTTTCCGTTTCTTAAGTGATTCAGGACTTTATGGCCAACCATATAATATTTTAATGATTATTTAATAAATCCTAGTGTTTAAATGCCACTTCACCACTTGAACAGACACACCATCTTGGGATCTTTGCATGACGTCATTTCCGATCAGTTTTCTAACACGCAATACTTCTCTGTTAAATTTGACATATTCATGTTTTAGCATGAATATGAAGATACCGGGTTACAGGGTGGTTACTAAGAACCATTCTCAGGAGAGGTTTGACGTTGCTGACGCTGCCACCAAAAGCAATCTCTTGTTAAGACACCCTCCAGAACTTATCGAGTCCTTTGTGGCAGTGGAGTTGCCCACACTAGTAGGCAATCTCGTGATAGCGGTAGCATACCAACCAACTCGACGATCGTACCTGGCCCTCACTAACCTCTACACCATGTTCTGCCAAGGTAGAATGGTATTCTTCGGGGGAGACCTCAATGCAAGATGCCAAACGGCTGGTTATGGTAACACGAACAACAGAGTTCATAACTTGGAGATGATAATGCGTCGGAAGAACATCCAGAGGATAGGACCGGATTTTATGACCTATATTACCTCTCAAGCAGCAACAAAGCCCGTTATAATCATGGCAAGTGACGGCTTTCCCTTCACTTACCATAGCGAGCCTGGCCCAACAATACGCAACGACCATATAGCAAGCTTGACGACCATTCACTCGCACCGATTCAACTTCCGGTTCCTCTCCGCAAAAGCTACGCTTCGGCCAAATGGGAACGCTATAGGGAAATCCTAGGCAGATATGAACCAGCGGACCTAAGCGGAGCAATATTAAAAGAGATCGACGGGGAGCTGAAGAGAATAACAGCCTGCATTATCGAGGCTGACCGCGAGTGTGTATCCATGAAGGGGTAAAAAACTCATCCACAACCCAGATGGACCGAGGAGATTAAAGAGATCGCTAGGAAACACAGGAAGGTAAATGAGGAAATCAGAAGAGAAAGTACAAATCGAGAAAGAAACTCGCTGCTACGTTGCTTGAGTGAATAACTGAAGTAGGCTATAAACGAGCAACAGGCTAAAATCTGGGAGAGTTGATAGCCAAAGTAGATAGTGAAGTGAGACCTGAAAATTTCTGACGATTAGTAAGGAAATTAAAAGGCCTACTAAGTTGAGAAAAGATCCACATTAAGTAGGGGAATGACTACTTGGGGGATTCGGCGGTTTTGGAAGAGAGATCTCGCACGTTTTTAAATAAAATCTTCTTAATTACACCTGAGGAAGATGAGGAATTCGACCACGAGTTCTAAGGACAGCTGATTGAAGATCTTAATCAAAGAATACATGGAACGCACCCACAGGCCTATGTCGACGAAGGGGGAAGGGGGAGATGGCAGGCTATGGCCGACCAAAAACAACCGAAGAGGTCATAGCAACCATAAAAACCTTTAAAAAAAGGGCACTAAGATGGACGGGCATCACTAAAAACAACTTAGTGTATGCCCTCCAGCAGATCATTCAGAGAATTAGGAACATTTACAACGCTTCCATGAATACCTGCTACTTTCCCGGCGGTCTAAAAATGGTTAAAATCAATTTTATATTCAAGGGGAAGAAGCCCCCCGATGAAATGTTAGATTACAGGCCAATGACTCTCCTAAAGTTTATAGGCAAAGTCTACGAGAAGCTTCTAGCAAACAGGCTACAAGATCAGCTAACAGATCCGGAAGCCTACAACCCCCCCCAACACGAGTTCTAAAAGAGAAGGGGGACTGATACAGCCCTTGCCCTTCTCACCGAAAAACTCGCCCGCTGTAAAGCTGAATGGAATACGTAGACGTGGTGATGCGAGATGTTCAAAAGGCCATCGATAAGGTTTGGCTGTGAGGTTTACAATACAAGATCAGGAGTTCATAGAGCGAGGACCTGCCACTATTCCCTCTGTCGCTGCACCGATTGCAAGCTCCCATATTTGGAATATTTCTTTTCATCTTACGCCCCATTCTTAGGTTCTCGTTATTGAGACCTACAACTATTTATAAAGGACGTAAAAAGAGGGCGGGGGGGTATATTCCTTTTCTGTACCGATTGTCCCGAGTAGTAGTCCTTATTCTATAACGACGCGTTGTCGTTGGTAGTTTAATCTGAGATATTTAATGCACCTGTTTGTGCACTGTATTTATTTGATACGTTTCAAATGTATTTAATATAATCCTTTTGTGCACTGCACTTATTTAATACATTTGAATCATTGTTATATTATATCCTCGCAGATATCTTAGCACCTTCCTGTGGACCTATTATATCTTGTTTTGGGGCCGAGAAAACTTACTATAGTTCCTGGTTTGGCCTTTACAATGTTGTATCCAAGATAACTAAACGCCAACAGCATTCTAGCAGCCAAATCTTCATAGTTATCGGTTCCTTTCTGTTACAAAGAAAGTTTTTGTATAACTTCCACGGATTACAGCTACGCTGTTTCATTCATCTTTCTGGAAAATTTCCTATCACTTACAAGCGAACGAATTTGAAGTCAATCAAATACGCCTTTTCGAATTTCACAAAAGACAAAGTAGGAAATACAGAAACCATGTGCTGAAAACATTCACTGTCGCTACTCAATACCTTCACAAATTGATTCATCGAGCAAAGATTGAGATAGAATTGGTGAAAATGATTTTCTCTCGAATGACGATGGGGTCATTCACAGATGGGCCATTGCTTCTGGTTCCAGTGTTTGTCTTTAGCTCAACTGCTCCACATGTACAAATCGCATGGGAACTTAGTGAAACTTTTCTGTTGGCCAATAAGGAATTGGCAATTTTTAGAAACACACAGATGGTCCACACATGCTCTTGATATTTAAGTAAGTCAATGACCATTTTTATGTCGTCATAACTTTTTCGCAAATGCACCGAATGAATAACTGGGATTGCACCAAATACTAACATTATACAAGAGAACAACACAATTAAGGCTGCGCTTAGAACTATTAAAAAATTCCCCATTATGTAGGGTTATACGAGACAACAACTAACTGTGCTCTAAGACCTGGAACGTCGTGGCAGTAAACATATTACTTGTGTTCTGAAAAAAACGTTCACGAAAATCTGGACCCTTGTTCTGAATTATGAGACTTATGCAGAGCTGTCATTTTTTATTTATTTAGGTAGACATTTTCATTTTACTTTGTCCAGTCATGATGAATTTCCTCGCAATTATTAAACATAGTCTGTGGAGGCCACTTCTTTTCTTGGTCACCAAGGGAAAAGTAAAAATTGGCCTTATAGGCACGGCGCACAAGTGTATCGCCCCCACAGATGTAAGAGAATACATTAGGATCATTTATGCATTTATTTTTACATGAAGAAGTTATAATTAGATCTGAAATAAAATATGAATAGGATTAATTTTATGAAAATCATAAATTTCAAATAGCAAGAAAACTAGAGGAGACAGATAAAGAAGCAGATTTTAGATTTGAAATTAGCATTGTAAAATTAATTAGAATGAGTTGAAAAGCCCATGCAACAGAAAAGGAGAAAAAAAAGATGTTCCATACTGTTATCTTGTTCGAGCCACTTCTAGTTCACTATGTTTTAAGGCTTGTTATTTTCCGTTTAACTCTCGAATCGACTTAATGAATCCACTGTCAATCCAGAGGAAGCGTCTCTTATTTATGCTGTTTTCTCCCCATGTAGTAAATTAGAATCTAGAGACAATCTTTTGTACACAAAGATAGTTAAAAATAAACCAAATGCAGTATTATTTGATTGCTTTCATGCGATCGCTTGCTTGCCTTTATTTGTAATATGTCTGCTCGTTTGCATTCGCTCACCTACTCGAACAATTTCCACCAAGTGCTCGCCCGTGGTAAGAGGTAAACCTAATATGATTTGACTACGCGTGGTTACCTTGACCTAGAGGAAAAAGAAAGTTCTGTATAAAGTTTAACACTCTCTTTTTATTTGATGTATTTGCTATAAGATCAATGTTTGCAAAGTTAAATCTTCGCATATTACAGCTGTATTTCATTTAAGAACCACCCACTCAAGAACAGCCATCGAAAGAATAGAGAAAGCCTCCAGGAAAGAGAACTACACTAATAGAATAAGCAGATTGGTATGGTTATTATTTGAAGGGAGAAGAACTACATTCCGTTAACAGTAATGTTATGTCAAAACTGCTAATATACAGCTAATTATGTACCAAGATAAAATCAGGCTTTGTTTTGTTGATTTCATTTTTTTAACAAAGCCTAGACCTAAAGATCCACCTTTCTCTACACCTGGAGCTAATAATCGGACAGGAATCTAAAGAAGTCAAACACAAGGCTCTACTTCTAAAACAAATGCCCAAAACTGAAGAAAAGGAATGGTCTACTTCTGGAAGAAAAGGAAAGGTCTTGTTCTGGAAAAAAGGAAAGTTATTCTAACGGAAGAAAAGAAAAGGAAATGTGTTCTCCCCGAAAAAAATGAAAGGTGTTCTTGCGTGAGAAAAGGAAAGGACTTTTACATGAAGAAAAGGTAAGGTCTTCCTCTGAAACAAAAGGAAAGTTCTTCCCGAAGAAAAGGAAAAATCTTATTCCGGAAGAAAAGGAGAAGTATTCTTACAAAAGAAAATGAAACTTCCTCTTCCGGGAAAAAATCAAAGTTCTTCTTCCTGAAGAAAAGGAAAGGTATTCTTCCCGCAGAAAAAAAGGATGTTATTTTGGAAGAAAAGGAAAGTTCTTCTTCCCGAGGAAAAGCAAAAGAGTTTATACCAAAGAAAAAGAAATGTCCTTTGCACAAAGAAAATGAAATCTGTCCTTTCGGAGGAAAAGGAAAGATGTTCTTTTAGAAAAAAGAAAATGTCTTCCCGATGAAACGGCAACGCGTCCTTTTCGAAGAGAAGGATCGATGTCTTCCCGGAAGAAACGGAAATTCCCCTTACCGAAGAAAAGAAAAGAGTTTTTACTGAGGACAATGAAAGAGGTTTTACCGAAGAAAAAGAAAGGTTTTGTTATGGAAGAAAAGGAAATTTTTCTTTCCAAAGAAAAGGAAAAGTGTTCTTCCTTAAGAAAATAAATGTCTTCCCGATTAAAAGGAAAGATTTTCTTCAGAAATAAAAATAAAGTAATTCCAGCCGCAAAAAGGAAAGGTCTTCTTCAAAACAAAAGGAATGGTCTTTTTCCAGAAGAAATTTAATATGTAATTCTGGAAGGAAATAAAACTTTCTCTTTCCGAAGAAAAGCAAAGGGTTTCTTCCCCGAAGATAAGGAAATGTTCTATTCTTAAAGAAATTTAGGTGTTCTTTCGGAAGAAAAAGAAAGGTGTTCTTCTGGAAGAAAAGGAAATATCTTTTTCCCGATGAAATAGAAAAGGTGTTCTTCCGAAGAACGTGAAGGGTGTCCTTCCGAAGAAAAGCAAAGATGTCTTTCTGGACGTAACGTAAATTCTTTTAATAAAGAAAAGGAAAGGGTTTCTTCCCGAAGAAAAAAGGAAAGATGTTGTTCCCGAAGAAAAACCAATCTGTTCTTCCTGAAGAAAGAGAAATGTATTCTTCCTGATGAAAATAAAAGAAGTCTTTGAGTAAGAAAAGGAAAGTAATTATACCAGAAGAAAAGGAAAGGTGTTTTTCCAGAGGAAAAGGAATGGTATTTTCCTAAAGAAAAAGAAAGGTCTTTTTATGGAGAAAAAGGAAATTTTCCTCATCGAATAGAAAGGTTTCTTCAGCAAAAAAAGGAAAGTCGTTCTTCCCGAAGAATAAAAAAGTATTGTTTAGTGAAAAGGGGAAAGATGTTTTTTTCCGAAATAAAAAGAAAGGGTTTCTTCCCAAAGTAAAGGAAAGATGTTCTTCTTGAAGAATAAGCAATGTCTTCTTCCCCACGAAAATGGAAACTTGTTCTTACCGAAGCAAGAGAAGGATGTCCTTCCGAAAAAGTAAAGATGTCTTTCCGTCAGTAAGTAAAAATCTTCTTCTTCTTCCCAAAGAAAAGGAAAGGAGCTTTTCTCGAAAAAGGGAGGTACTTCTTCCGAAGTAAAGGGAAGATGTTATTATATCCAGAAAAAAGGTGTTCTTCCTTCCAGGAGAAAAGGAAAGGAAGATATTCTTCTCGAAGAAAAGGAAAGGAATAATGCCGAAGTAAACGAGAGGTGTTATTCCAAAAGAAAAGGAAAGGTATCTACCAAAAGAAAGGAAAGCTATCTATCCAGAAGAAAAGGAATGTTGGTCTTACTGAAGAAAGAGGTCTTCTTCCGGGAGAAAAAGAAAGTTCTTTTCATGTAAAAAAAGAAAGGTGTTCTTTCTGAAGAAAAGAAAGGTATTCTTTCTGCATAGAAGGAAAGATGTTCTTCCTGAAATGAAGGAAAGGTATTCTCTCCAAAGAAAAGAAAATGTCTTCTTCCTGAAAAAAAGGAGAGGAGTTATTTTGGAGGAAAAGGAAAGGTGTTCTTCCTGAAGAAAAAGAAGTGTCTTCTTCCCGACGAAAGGGGATAGGTGTTCTTTTCGAAGAAAAGGAAGGGTATCCTTCCTGAAGAAAAGGAAAAGCGTTCTTTTATAAAAAAGCAAAGCTATCCTTCCGGAAGAATAGGAAAGGTGTTCTTCCCAATTAAAAGCAAAATGTGTTGTTCACGAAGAAAAGGATTAGTTTTCTTCATGAATAAAAGAAAATGTGTTCTTCCGGAAGAAAAATAAACTTAGTCTACCCGATGAAAATGAAAGATGTACTTCAGGAAGAAAAGGAAAGTTATTCTTCCCCAAAATATGGAATGGTTCATCCTGAAGAAAAGGAAAGGTGTTCTTTCCGAAAAAAAGGAAAGCAGTGCTTCAAGAAAAAAAGGTATTCTTCCTGACGAAATGGAAATGTGTTTTTCTTTCCCAATGGAAAGAAAAGATGTTCTTCTCGAAGAAAAGGAAAGGTGTTCTTCACTTAGAAAAGGAAAGATCTCAACGAAAACAAAAGGAGTTCTTTCTGTAGAAAAGAAAAGGTTTTCTCACCGAAAAAAAGAAGGTATTCTACCCGAATAAAGTAATGTTGGTCTTCCTGAGGAAAAGAACAGTCTTTTTACAAAATAAAAGGGTACGTCTTCATTCGGAAAAAATAAAGTTCTTACCAATGAAAAGGAAAAGTGTTCTTCCAGAATAATAAAAAGAAAGATATTTTTGCTACAGAAAAGGAAAAATGTTCTTCCTGAAAAAGGTTTTCTTGATTAACGAACGGTTTTCTTTCCGAAGAAATTGAAAGGTGTCCTTCCTGAAGAATAAGAACGGATTTCTACCAAGAATAAAAAGAAAGATCTTCTTTCCGCTATAAAGAAAAGATCTTCACTAGAAAACGAAATGCTTTCTTACCATAGAAACAGAGGAATATAAAAACGTGGATCTAAACCACAGGAGCCCAGGGATTGCCTTCTCCCTGCCGTGTCGTTCCAGCCCATAGCGTGAAGGGTCTTTGCAAGTCTCTTCACCCAGGGCACCTTTAGTGGTTTCTTACGTCACATAGGTGGCATCATGAAGATGCATGTCAGTTTTGTTTTGCCCGAAGATGTTAATAATAGTAATAAACTAATAATATGTATAATATAAAAAGTAAAAGAAAAGATAATAATCCTTTATTGTATTCAGAGGAAAATTACTTACCATTACATCATAAAAGACACCTACACACTCTTTTTTCCACATTTTCTCTTCGATTCCACTTTCCCAAATTACTTTATTTTCAGACTTCTTTTGGGAAATCCCATTTTGAATATAACTTTAATGGATTTCTTAAGAAATGGATATACTTTTAAATTGGGATTGAGTCCATTTTCATAATTTGATGGTAATTCCCATTTTTTCCTTTTGTAAACTATATTAGCATTAATTTTAGTAATTTCATATTGTCTTTTATCTATTATATCGTAGAAACCTTGTCTCTTAAAATATACTAAACGCGTATTAAATCACAGGAATCATAGTCTCGCTGGAATCGTTGTCCGTCAATAGTCACTAATCGATTATAATATCGCAGGTATCCTCATCTTGAATGAAACTATGGCAACAATCGTTGTCATTTAATATTTAGAGATTGAGTAATACATCACAGATATTTTTGTATGGCATCTGGAATCTTCTCCTTCAATATTTATCAATCGATCATTAGGTTTTAGGAATAGTTTACTTGTGGAAATCCTTGTCCTTAAATATTCAGTGATTGCGTATTATGTCGCAGTATTCTTTATATTGAAGAATCATTTTCCCTTAATATTTATTGATTGAGTATTGTCTGATCAATCCTTATCTCACCCAAATCTTTATCCATCATTAATTACTGATCTAGTATTATTTTAAGGTAAATTTGTATCGCATGCATCCCTTTCCTTCATTATTCTCTGATGAAGCATTATGTTGGAGGTCTCCTTGTCTTTCAGGAATCCTTGTAATTTAAGGAATCCTACAGGGATCGAATTCTATGGAATTACAAACGAAGACCCTATGTTCCACTTGAGACTAGTTCAAGAAAGAAGCGAAAAGATGCATGACAGAGATGAAAAAGTAGTAAAAAGAAGAGAAAATAAGAATGAACCATTAGTTTAACAACTCAATTTCTTGTAATAGTTATATATTAGAAACATATTTACTGTATTATTTTTAGTTATTTTTTTCTAAGTTGGTTATTCTAGTCTATTAATTTTGTCGCTCGACGCGTTCCAATGTCCTTTCACCTATACAGAGATCAGAATTGTATCGAATTCTTTAAACGACGTATTACAAGTGCTTTATTTAAGCGAAGATTAATATCTTTCGATTTAAATTCAAAATATTTAGTTATTTTTCACATCTTATTCGCCTTTTCTGATATTACATTGCATTATTTTGACATTATTTTATCTTTCAAGATTAAGACACCCAAATCTTTTTTCATGTTGACTGTGTATAAAATTTGATCACTCATATGAATGACTGGTCATTCATATGACTTATATGTATTTCCTTATGCAGTACCTCACTATGGTATTTTGCCCGCGCGCCTAGTTTTGTGTCATCAGCTAATTTCTAAATTTTACATAATATATTCATGTTAAATCTATGTGCATATATTAAAAAAATGTGAAAGGCCAAAAACAGATCCGCGAAGAACGCTCCGATTTACCGATGATAAAAATGAACTCTTTCCCATAATGTAAATGCAGCATAGGCCAATAACCAGAGTTTGTCATTCCACTGCCAATGCTTGTTGGGAGTTCACTTTCTCTTGATTAACCACTTTCTTTGTAGATATGTGCTTAAAACACTCTGCATGATACGGCCTCGTTGATATTGCAATTTAAATCATAGGGAAAAATTGCCACAATAATCTGCCTATGTTTTTCTAACTAATCTTCTATACATCTTCGTTTACTTCCACTTATTCCCCGGTATTCAGCTTTATCAAGCTTTTTATTGTGGAAATGTTTCAGAACCTTTTTGCAATTGAGATAATTACATATCCAACTTTATATTAGTCATACCTAGCGATCATTTTGACAAGAAAAATCTAGCAAGTTATTAATCTTCTTCGCGCCTCACTCATGCGATACTGTCATTTTACTATTTCTGCTAACCTGCCAGACATGGATTCCTCAACATTTTCCCAAACTTTATTTTGACTTATTATCAATCCTTTTATCAACAGTTATCTCTAATCTCGAATGAATTGTTAGATAACAATTCAGATAATTTCCTCTCCAACTGCCCCATGCTTACGGGTCACACCTACTCTCTTTATTCATAAATACTCGATATTATAACATATTATACTACAGTTGGTCATATACTTCAGGGAGCACAAGTTTCTCCATCTACTTTCACATTCATTCCACCGAAAATGATTTAAACTCACCGAGTCCACTCATTCAGCCTACCAAATTTCAACTTCAAAATAAAGTTTTATTAAGTTGCTTATAAATCCAAAATACGATGTATTTGGTGAACAATTTCATAAACGAACTATAATCCATTATTTGGATTCATACGCAAAAGTAGAAATATTTGTTTCTAAGGAACTGGTGACCCAACCCCAAACGAAGAGAACCACCTTCTCTCACCTTATATATATATATACACAAGCCATACTTCGTATACTTTTTTACAGAAACAACTTGGTTTCACAGGCACTCCTTCGGCGTGTGGATTACGGCTTATTTGCTATTCTAAACCGCTTTTTTTTAATCCTCTTTATAGACTCTTTATTTGAACACTCTTAACACCCTTTTCAACATAGATACCCAGAAAGATTTTTAAAAGTTATTTCACCTTTTATTATATTGTCTTTATCCCTTGAATATTTATATATATTTGGGAATTTTCCAAACACTTTTTCAACATAGACACCCTGAAACCTTTTTTTTTTAAGTTATTTCATCCGGTTTGATATATAGAAAAACCTTCGCCAAATCTCTTTTTTTAACTAAATTTGTTTCATATACGAAATGATAGTAAAATAGCGCCAAAGCCCTAATTTTAATACATTTTTTGAACTTCACGATTTTTGTTTTTTCATTCCAAATCATTCGATAATTATATTTATTTTTCCTGAACTCTTAGAAAGAACTTTGATAAAAGCTCGAAACATACAAAAAACAGCCCTGCGAATAAAAGTTTCAAATAAACCTAAACTCAAAAACATGAAAGGTTACTTGTCCACCAAGCAAAAAAAAACATTTTCAAAAATTTCCAAAATTCATCAAGTTAAATTATAGAGTTAAGGAAAAATATATATATATATATATATATATATATATATATATATATATATATATATATATATATTACCGTTTTAACATTGTTCGCTACCACGTAAACGGCATCCGCTGGAAATCGACGTATCTAAATCGTGCTCTCGAGAATCTTGCGATTAAGCACCTTCATTGCATCTTATCTTTTCTTTTCTTCAGAAAGAATGAGACACAGAAGAAAATTTAACAAACAGACTCTGGCCTGTTGAAAGTTGCATTCTTGGATTTTCTACTTGTTATCTCTTCACTTCAAGTCCTTTCTTGTAGATCGTAAAATCTCCAACTATAAAACGCGGCTTACTTCATATTTGCCGAGAATATAAAATATCCCACTTAACTCAGACAATAAAACAATATCCCATAGGAAAAGGAAGGGTGAAAAATGGGAAAAATATATAATGGAATGTTAATTTATTCTCGAGGATGATTTTGATTTGATTTCAAAGTAACAGCATAATCGGCGTCCCAAAAACCTCATTTACTATGGAGATAATCATACTCCCCTCATCTCATTCCTCACTCGACACTTTATACGTCAAGCTGCGCCCAGAGGGTTTGGTAGCAGAGGAGGTAGTAGAACCCCCTTTACTTTTCGTTTTCCTAGCATAAGCTCGTAATTTCCCTCTTAACATTCATTCTATGGTCACGGTGAAATGCTGGAAAAAATTCGGAGTTTTTATCTCTTTTATTGCCTAATAAATTTGAAAGACAAGCAGCGACGAGAGACACATTATTCGCTTTCCAGGTTTTGTCTCATTGGGCTCTTTCGATGTTTAGAGTTTACACCAATAGTGTTTTCGCTCATCTTATGTGTGCACATGTGCGAGTGATTCCTTTAATTTGATGCCACCATGAGGGGAATAAATGAACCTTTAATTGGTTTGGTTTGTTAAAATGATTTTGATAAGCAATTCACGTACTGGCGATCGCCTAGCCGAATTGCTTCTTCAGAAAGGAGCCATTTTAAGAAATAGATTGGAAAAAACTTAAAAAGAGCATCAATTTGGTAAACGGCTTGATCAAATCACACATACCCTAGATTATACCAATTATCTTGGCAATATCGATTAATTTTAACTGGAAGGAGAATCTTAATGTACTATAAATAGGAAACTAGTTGTTTCTCAGTCATAAACATGAATCTTTAGAGGTTTAATTTTGTCTATAATTACCCTAATGCCATTTTTATATTATGATTTTTAAATCAATCTTCTTCGAGAACTTCTCTTATCTACCGTCTTTTTCCTCCTTCTTTGAGAAATTTAATTCAATATAATTTCTGGCGAACAAGATAATGAAAGGAATTTTCCACAGTAAAAAATATTTTTCGTTCGCAATCTTCACGTATGTAACAAACGCAGTTCATGCTAAGATTTAGTACTTGATTAATTTTAATTAATTAGGACCATTATTTTCGATAGCCGAATAATGAGCTAGTTATATGCAAATCTGGTAAATAAATCACATCCATTCTTAATTATTATACTAGACTTAATTATTGTTTCGAGTTATCCACCATCTCAAACAGTAAACCTATGGACACTTTGGGACTTATCATATCTTCGCTCTTCTAACTGCTGCAGATTCATAGAGAAGATTGGATGCATCTGAACGACAATATTTAAAATTTCGGCTTTTTGACCGTCAATGCCCTTAAGTTTATTTTGGATTGCATGAAAAATTCTGTTGGAGCTAATAAATAAGCTTCCATTCTCTCCAAATTTATGGTTTTTGTAGTTTGCATTAACCATTATTGCCATCCGGGATACGCTACTAATTATGAGCTTTCCATTCTTACTCACTAGGAATTTCTTAATTTCGACCTCAGCTTTCATCTCTCCTTAATAAAAATCTGTCATCACTGAGGTTTCTGGATACTTTATTAAAAACTAAAGTTGAACTATTTTCTTTTAGGAAAGTCGAATGCATGGATTCACTGATTTGGAAGCCAACGGCTTCTCTATTTCATCAATCCTTGCATCCAATCTTCCTATCATATTAAATATGAGTAAAAAATCTTAAAAAAATTCTCTAATTTTAATTCCAACTAGCCGAATAGCGGCTAGTATATACATTGTGCAGGACATACTCGATTTACGGGGTATTAATTTTAAGAATATTAACCTGATGAATGTTCTATGTAATATGAATCTTGGCAAAAAGCACTTTAATATTGAATGTCGTCAACAACATGTAGCGCTTTGTCTAATTTATTCTGTTTATTTCATTTCACACTTGTTTTTTACGTATGGTTGAAAACAATAACTTATATATATATATATATATATATATATATATATATATATATATATATATATATATATATATTGTGGAGAAATGGCTACATTAAGCCTCCTGGAGGAGTATAGGTACATTCAAGCCCCCCTCCCTTCATGAGGAGAAGCGTGGGAAAGGTAGCCGGCGAAAATGCTTACCATGTGTGATCTCCTCGCCGCTGTGGGCAGTTGGAGCTAACATATGTTTAAGGGCGACCACCTAAGGTCCTTAAACGACGCTCTAACGATCGCATGACCTACGAGACCCATAAACCCGTGGTTAGGAAAAAAAATGGTGCGAGTCAGAAGGCACGCCAAGTAGCAGTGCGGTTGCGAGCCTATAATTTGCGAGCTGACTTGGGCACCCCAGTGCCACCTCAGGAATTCTCGCTCTCCCCAGATGCTAACTCACCATTCACTCCCCTCCCCCTTTTGCATCTGTGGCCTGGTCACTTCCCCCTTTAGATGGGGCGGAAATCCGCCTATAAATAATCCCCGCAAAGGAAGAGAAGAGGATTAGCTGAAGTCGATACGCCAGAGTAGGATTAGGTCGTGAAGATCGATCCATCGGCCAGACAAGAGGATTATCTGAAGTCGATACGCCAGAGTAGGATTAGGTCGTGAAGATCGATCCATCGGCTAGACAAGAAGATTTTTAGAAGTCGATTCGCCAGAAGAAAGATTAGTTCGTACAGATCGATCCTTCAGCCATACAAGACTATTTCCGTGAGAAACGATAGGATCAGATTGAGAAAATCGATCCCCCCCTTTCAGGGCCGTATTAACCTAAATAGTCAAGTTTTATATTGGTGCCATACCGAAGAAGCCTTTTCCGTCTGCAAAGAAGTCCGACTAAAGAAAAGTAAAGGCGCTCACACTCGAGTGATTCTCACATCTCAAGCAACGTAAGAGTGAGAGGAGAAGAACCCTGCCCCAACGAGCTCCCGTTCTTTAATTACGTTTAAGAAGCATTCCCTCCTCGAAAATTCAAGCAGCGACCACACCACTTCAAAGCGAGAGATAAGTCCTCCAGCGACATCCGGCAATCCCTAATACCTACCTGTAAGTTAACAATAACATTTATATCTCTATTGCGATAGTAGAAGTTTAGTACGTCCCACGTTTTAAAGGAAAGTAGAAACCATTATTCTTGAACCGAGGTCATATGTGTTTGTAGATGACAGTACATTAATTTAATGTTTTATGCTAAACAAATAGGGTCGTGATAAAAATACTAATTGGCAATTGGTTTGTTTATTGAAAGCCTACTTGTTTATGTTTTGTCATTTAAAATTCTTTGAGGCCAAATATAGAAATGCTTTTACTGTTGGTTTTTAATATTTAATTTAAAATACATGTTTATTTTTGGTAGATTCTGGTGTTTCCTCTTATCCTTATGTGTTTAAAAATAGCTCTTCCTTAAGGACTAAACCACAAAAATAGCACTCTTAGAACAAAGCCTACTTCATCATAGAAGTAACTCACGCCCCTTAAAGCATACCGCTACTACAAGGGTGTCAAAGCGTAGAGTGATCAAAGCCAAGGGTCATTCTACGACATATTATAAAAGTGGTGTCAGGTCTAGAGGTTTTATATTATAAAGAACCCAGCAGTGTCTATTTAAGGAAGAGCTAACACATAAAAAAAACACCAGGAATAATAGGATATTTGACGAGTGGGAAATTGGTAAAGTTAGAGGTGGATACCATCTAAAGGTAATTGTTAGGCCAAGTGGTAAGTTTCGGTGGTGGAATAGGTCAGGCTTGATTAAAAACAAGGTAGATGACTGACATAAGCGCGATGGCATTGTTTGACCTTTATCGGAAGCAAGGTCAAATCCTCGGACTGGAAGGAACCGATCTGAGTTCGTTTATTCAGGAGAAAGAGAGAAACGAAAGAGAAGAAAGAAGAGAAAAGATGAAAATGGAAGCAGAAAAGACGAAAATGGAAGCTGATGAAAGAAGAGAAAAGACGAAAATGGAAGCTGATGAAAGAGAGAAGATAAGGGCCCACGAAGAGCTCTTAGTAAAGACCAGTTAGAGGTGCAGTCAGTGTCATCCAAAACAGGAGTGTCACCAGCGGCCAGCATGAAACTCCCGGAGTACAAGGACGAAGAAGATTTATGCTCATATCTCTCCCATTTTGAGAAAATATTTGAAGTCAATAATTGGGACCTAGAAGAAGATGGAGTCGCCAGACTGTTACCGCTACTCAATCGTAGGATGAGAGAGATATTCCTATCTTTACCCTCAGAAGCGACTGTGGACTATTCCACTCTCAAAGCCGAACTTCTCTCAGCAACAAACCTTAACCCGGAAGAATATAGGATGAAGTTCAGGCAGTCTCGTATAAGACCTGGACAAACATACAAACATTTTGGCTTTGAGCTTCGTCGAAGCCTACAGTTTTGGATGGAGTCAGACGGGGTAGAGAACGAAGTCGCTGCGGTCGTCGACTTCATGCTTAGAGATCAGTTACTAAGTACACTACCCCAGGAAATCCGTGCATTCGTTAAGGACCGAAAAGCTTCTACCTTCAACGAGTGCCTGGACGAGGCTGACCTCCACGCGGTAAATCATCGGTTATATCCTAGGGAGTACAAGAAAGAGAAGGCTCCCTCCCCAAAGAAAAATGGGCCGCCACCCAGGCCTTTACGGAAGAAGCCCTTTAAGTTCTCAGCCGCAAAAGGAACTTATAAACCAAATTTTGGAGGAGAAAAAAATCAAAAAGAAGTTAGGATTCCACAAGGATCATACCCTAATACCGGCACGTATCCCAGGAAGCCCGTCACTTGTTATACCTGCGGGATAATAGGTCACCTGAGTTTCCAGTGCCCACAGAACTCCCGACTGAGGGAGACCTCGAGACAACAGGTGCAAAACCTGACTGCCGCGATCCCAGCAGGACAAGCTGATTCGTCCTACGTCCCCGCGCCAACATCCAAAGGGCCCCAGCAACAGGTAAACTTTCTATTCAACAAAAGTTCGCCAGGCGGCCTACAATTTGAAGAGGACACTGTTAATGGGTGCCGAGTATCCACTTTAGTCAGAGATACCGGATGCACGTGCATAGTGGTATCCGACAAGTTGCTGCCCCCAGTAAACCCTGCCCATAAGAAATTCGCAATCGTCCACGACTTTTTAGGACGCGACAATCGATTCCCCGTCGTGAGATGTCATATACAATGCAGATATTTCACCGGTTGGACGGACGTGGTAGTAGCCCCGATTAAGTTCTGCGCAGTACTAATCGGACAAAACCCCCTAATTCCCCAGCAAGAAGTGGCCCAACAAGTAGTCGCCCGGGCACAAGAAGCCCAGAGGAAAGAGCAACCTGCTAAGTTGACCCCGAGGATTACCCTCGAAGACAATGGGTTCAAATTGACTTCCTTCGCCAGTGCTCAGAAGGAATGCCCCACTCTTAAACCTCTATGGGAGAAAGCTATTAAACGTGAAATTCTTCAAGTGAAAGGAAAGAAGCCTATCCAGTATATCGTAGAAGACTCACTTCTCTACCGTACTATCAGCGAGGAGGATAAGGAGAACAAGAAAGCACTGTGTGTACCTCAAGAATACACGCAAAGAATTTTGAATACCGCGCATGATGGAATATTAGCCGGACACTTTGGGCACAACAAAACGGCGCAGCAGATATTCCGACACTTTTATTGGCCCCAGGCCGCCAGGGAAATTGTGGCCTATTGCCGATCATGCGACGTGTGTCAGAAGGATCCCTCCAGAGGACGGGTACCTCCCGCTCCCTTACAAAAGGTGCCCGTTATAACCGAACCATTCTTTCGAGTGGCAATTGATTTGGTTGGACCAATTCACCCCCCTTCAAGTGGAGGACACTCCTACATCCTCACCCTAGTGGATTGTGCCACCCGGTTCCCAGATGCCGTGGCCCTACGGAAGATTGACTCTATTTCCTGCGCGGAAGCATTAATTTCAATTTTTGCACGAGTAGGCCTGCCTAAAGAAATTCTATCTGATAGAGGGCGCCAATTCACCTCAGAATTGATGGAGTATTTTAACAAACTTCTGTTAGTCAAGCCAATTTTTACGAGTCCATTTCATCCAGCCGCTAACGGAATCTGCGAGAAATTAAACGGGACTCTCAAAAATATATTGAAGAAGTTGTGTCAAAACAACCCTACACAGTGGCACAGATACCTGCCTGCAGCCCTTTTCGCCTGCCGAGAAATACCTCATCGGACGTTGGGATTCTCGCCCTTTGAGCTATTATACGGGAGAAATGTGCGAGGTCCTATGAGTATTCTTAAGGAATTATTTTCCAACGCGAAGCTCGAGCAAGAAATCAAATCGTCTTACGCCTACGTGATGGATATGCGCGAGCGCCTAGAATACTGCTCTGGCTTAGCTCGAGAGAACGCCGAGAAAAATTTAGCCAAATACCGGGACTATTTCGATATGAAAGCAAAGGCTCGAAAATTAAAGGCAGGAGATGAAGTCTTATTATTACTCCCGACCGAAAATAATAAGTTATGGGCCCAGTGGAAGGGACCGTTTGAAGTAATCGAGGCACGGGGTCCAGTCGATTACTTGATAGATACCCCAACAGGGCGAAGAACCTATCATATAAACATGCTAAAAAAATATCACCGCCGCGCGTGCATAAAGAATATTACCCTTCTAGACGAAGAAGAACCGATGGATGCCGTTTACCCGGGTACGCCCCTGCAAGTCATACACACCGTGTGTGTGGAACAAGACGATGAATACCAACTTCCCTCGCTCTCACCTACCCCGGAAGACCCTCGGGTGGATTTAAAGATAAATCCCCACTTAGAAATTCAACAAAAAGCGGAAATGTTGAACTTGCTCATGGAATTCCTAGAAGTCATTTCTGAAAACCCCGGATGTGCCAAGGATTTTATCTATGAAATAAAACTAAAAACTAATTCAGTGGTTCGGAGCAAACCATATCCTTTACCAATCCACCTACGAGAAGCCTTCAATAAGGAAGTCCGGAATTTACTAAAATTGGGAATTTTAGAGCCATCGGAGTCCGATTATTGCTCCCCCATAGTAATGGTTAAGAAACCTGATCAATCATTTCGGATGTGCGTGGACTTCCGAAAATTGAATTCAGTGACCGTTTTCGACGCCGAGCCCATCCCACTAATAGATCAAAATCTCCATTTATTTGAAGACGCTAAATTCATCACCGAATTGGATTTGTGTAAAGCGTACTATCAAATACCTCTCGCTAAGGAGTCCAAAAAACTGACGGATTTTGCGACCGAGAGAGGTCTGTTACAGTTTACCAGGCTACCCTTCGGACTACTTACAGCCGGTAGCAATTATAATAGGATGATGAGGCGAATTATCGCTGGACTAAGCGACGTGTCGTTTTACTTCGACAACGTGTACGTAGCTACCCGTACATGGGAGTCACACTTACACGCCCTACGCTCATTGCTGGAGAAATTGAAGGAGCAAGGTCTAACCGCCGGGCCGACCAAGTGTTATTTTGCCTACGAATCCATTGACTACCTGGGATTCAAAATAGGACAAAAACACTTGACTACCCAGCAAGAAAAAGTGGACGCCATAGTCAAGATGCCCCGGCCGAAAACAAAGAAACAACTCCGATCGTTTATGGGAGCGGCCTCGTTCTATAGGCGTTTTGTACCACACTTCGCTTCCATTGCGGCCCCACTGAATGATTTTTTGAAAAATACAGCTTCAGACCCTGTCACGTGGAACCCCCATGCAATAACTCAGTTGGAGATTCTAAAAGGAAAACTCGTAACTGCGCCCATTCTTCGCTTATCAAATCCCAACAAGATCTTCGGCCTTCGCACGGACGCTAGTCGGGACGGGTTAGGCGGAGTATTGCTTCAATACGAAGATGACGAAACAGCCTATCCCATAGCTTATGTCAGTAGGAAACTGTTGATTAGAGAAAAA
The DNA here is from genome assembly GCA_963969495.1 of Ceratothoa steindachneri. NCBI lineage: Eukaryota > Metazoa > Arthropoda > Malacostraca > Isopoda > Cymothoidae > Ceratothoa > Ceratothoa steindachneri. Next base: position 15,806,813 of record OZ018324.1, on the reverse strand, counting down.
GCCTAAGCTACTATCGAAATCGAAGCTTTGGCCATAATATGGTCCATAGGTAAATTTAAATATTATCTAATAGGGCGCGAGTTCAAGTTGGAATGCGACCATAAACCGTTGTCATACTTAGGTAAAAATAAGTGTAAGAATGGAAGACTCCTGAGATGGAGTTTACTCTTGATGGAGTACCAGTACTCCATTCACTACATAAAAGGGTCCAACAATTGTATGGCCGACTCGTTAAGTCGGAACCCTGTCGACGATTAAGGAGCAGCCCAACTATTGTATTATAGCAAAGTTAAGTGTAAATCAGTAGAATTGTAAGTAAGTAGGGGCGAGTAACCCCCGAGTGGTAGGTAAGAAAATCCTAAGTTGGCACAGTAATATAAGAGCATAAGAGCATAAGAACATAAGAAAAGAAGGAGACTGCAAAAGACCATTCATGGCCTACACTTGGCAGATCTATGCGGGCCGATCAAGACGTATCGTGGTGGGTTGTTATCCTTTCTAAATTCAAGACCGGGGCCGCCGACCGACGCCAACTGCGTTCACTCCCTTCATGGCAACCCCCCAAAAGTGGGGGCAGAGGGGATAGGTTAATATCCAACATTCTGCTTTGATTATTGAGGATGGGGGTGGGGGCAAACCAGGGTCAGTCTCAAAGAGTTGAGCCTCACGACGACTAATTACAAGTTCGGGTCCGAACCCAGAGGAAGCAGCAGAGGAGAGGTGTTACAGAGAGGAAAAAGGTGTTAACGGAAGGTGGAGAGGAGCCTACGAAGGGGACTAAGGGAATAAAGGTATAAGCTCGAGAATAATGTGTGTAAGATGAGATTGGCGAAGGAGAAAATGTACATGGTTGTAATGTATGGAACCTGAAATGAGAAGTAATGATGAGAAAGAGGTTTTGGAATGACTTGTGACAAATGGTAGATGGAATTTGAAATGGATGTTGGTTGGTTGTAGGAATAAATGGGAGATAATGAAAATGGAGAGGAAATTGTGTGGCATACACGTTTTTCAAACACAAGGAGGTACATAAATACAGATGTGTAAGACAAAAAGCAAAAATGTGTTTGGTTGATTTGTTCTACAAAATACAGGACGACCTGACCACATGATGATTGTGTTGTGTAAGGATAAATTGTTTGGTGAGAAGATGCAGGGCAGGGAGAGTGAAAAGTGAAAGGCTGTTGAATCAGGCAGAGAAGGAAGAGTATGTGAGACTGTTCGATAGTAGGAGAGGAAAGGAAAATATGTGAATGGAGCAAATGTGATAGTGGGCAATGAAAGGGTTGGAAGTGGGTGTGCGAGAACTGGAACAAGCAAGCATAATGATAAATAGTGCAGATGAGCGTGGCGGGTAGACACAAAATGAATGCATACAAGAAAACAGAAATGAAACAAGATTAAACAGAGCAATATGTTGCATCCTGCGCCCTTCGCTCGTGGACGAATGACCCGATGAAGTTGAAAAATTCACAAAGATCAAAATGACAATCGCTGTTAAGTGCAAAGGCATCAGGGCAGGGCCTCGAAGTGGCTAGGCATCTGGGGTTTGTTTTTAAATACAAACCAGCAATCGTGGAATCCTTCGTGACCCACGGGAGGGGGAGGGGGGCATTAGACAAAAAGGATATGTGCAGAACGAGTACTTCATCGTTGAGGTTAATGAACGGACATGTGTGTATCTATGCTGTACTGTGCTGTGCTGTGCTGTGCTGTAACAAGGGGACGGGAAATGACAGCAGGGTTGTGATTGGCTATGTGCGTCCGAAGGTGTGTAGAAGCTACGTACCCTCAGAGGGCAAGGAGCACCGCAATAGACAGCAAGTCATTGACAAACACTGAAGTATTGCGGCCACGTTAACCGGGATTGAACTTAAATAGGAACCGGAACCAAGAATAGTTATGAAAGCACAAGGATAAGATAAGCAGGGTCCTCGTGAGTGTTGAAAAGATAAATACAAATTAGACACGAGTACTTAGAGCTGTATAATGTGGACTAGGAAAAATGATAAATGGTTTTGTTAATAATGGCATTGATGGGCAGTTACTGATTACGAATTCTTGCCCCCTTTTTATTTTGCTAACCAATTATATGGAATAAAGTCAGGTGAAATGTTATCGAGGCATTCCCGAGTGAACTAGAATTTATTGTATAATATAATGTTCCGTAAGTTACCCATGTATATTATTGTAAGCGTCGGATTGGACCCCCCACCCTCCCGTTATTTTCTTAAGAATGGAGGTAGATGTGGAGAAATGGCTACATTAAGCCTCCTGGAGGAGTATAGGTACATTCAAGCCCCCCTCCCTTCATGAGGAGAAGCGTGGGAAAGGTAGCCGGCGAAAATGCTTACCATGTGTGATCTCCTCGCCGCTGTGGGCAGTTGGAGCTAACATATGTTTGAAGGCGACCACCTAAGGTCCTTAAACGACGCTCTAACGATCGCATGACCTACGAGACCCATAAACCCGTGGTTAGGAAAAAAAATGGTGCGAGTCAGAAGGCACGCCAAGTAGCAGTGCGGTTGCGAGCCTATAATTTGCGAGCTGACTTGGGCACCCCAGTGCCACCTCAGGAATTCTCGCTCTCCCCAGATGCTAACTCACCATTCGCTCCCTCCCCCTTTTGCATCTGTGGCCTGGTCACTTCCCCCTTTAGATGGGGCGGCAATCCGCCTATAAATAAGCCCCGCAAAGAAAGAGAAGAGGATTATCTGAAGTCGATACGCCAGAGTAGGATTAGGTCGTGAAGATCGATCCATCGGCCAGACAAGAGGATTATCTGAAGTCGATACGCCAGAGTAGGATTAGGTCGTGAAGATCGATCCATCGGCTAGACAAGAAGATTTTTAGAAGTCGATTCGCCAGAAGAAAGATTAGTTCGTAAAGATCGATCCTTCAGCCATACAAGACTATCTCCGTGAGAAACGATAGGATCAGATTGAGAAAATCGATCCCCCCCTTTCAGGACCGTATTAACCTAATTAGTCAAGTTTTATATCGGTGCCATACCGAAGAAGCCTTTTCCGTCTGCAAAGAAGTCCGACTAAAGAAAAGTAAAGCCGCTCACACTCGAGTGATTCTCACATCTCAAGCAACGTAAGAGTGAGAGAAGAAGAACCCTGCCGCGACGAGCTCCCGTTCTTTAATTACGTTTAAGAAGCATTCCCTCCTCGAAAATTCAAGCAGCGACCACACCACTTCAAAGCGAGAGATAAGTCCTCCAGCGACATCCGGCAATCCCTAATACCTACCTGTAAGTTAACAATAACATTTATATCCCTATTGCGATAGTAGAAGTTTAGTACGTCCCACGTTTTAAAGGAGAGTAGAAACCATTATTCTTGAACCTAGGTCATATGTGTTTGTAGATGACAGTACATTAATTTAATGTTTTATGCTAAACAAATAGGGTCGTGATAAAAATACTAATTGGCAATTGGTTTGTTTATTGAAAGCCTACTTGTTTATGTTTTGTCATTTAAAATTCTTTGAGGCCAAATATAGAAATGCTTTTACTGTTGGTTTGTAATATTTAATTTAAAATACATGTTTACTTTTGGTAGATTCTGGTGTTTCCTCTTATCCTTATGTGTTTAAAAATAGCTCTTCCTTAAGGACTAAACCACAAAAATAGCACTCTTAGAACAAAGCCTACTTCATCATAGAAGTAACTCACGCCCCTTAAAGCATACCGCTACTACAAGGGTGTCAAAGCGTAGAGTGATCAAAGCCAAGGGTCATTCTACGACATATATATATATATATATATATATATATATATATATATATATATATATATATATATATATATATATATATATATATATCTTTCATGAAGGGGAAAGAATGATGGAATGAATTTAGCGAACCGCAAGATATAGAAAAACAGGATAATTTTTCTTCGGAAATGTTATTTCCTAATTCGCAAAATTTCCGTACAGGAGTGTGATTCGAACCCTGCACACTTAGGCAGGGAGCAGCTGCCTTGATCTCAATTAAACTGTTCATGGAAGATTTATACATTGTATATTCGCCGCGCGTTTACCTCAACTCTCCTAGGTCCTTTGAATTCCCTATTAATTTCTCTCTCTTTCATAGTCCCGATCGAACTTGCGAAGCGTATCTTAAAAGTTTGTTTATTTGGAAGATTTTTTGTCTTTCACGTAACCGAGTAGTCTAAGGGACAGTTTAATTAAGATCAAAGAGATTGCTCGCTGCCTAATTTTGCATGGTTCGAATCCTACCCCTGTACGGAATTTTCGCGAATTAGGAAATTACATGTGGGTATTCCAAAACAAAGAGGATGAATTTAGTGTTTATTTCAAGAAGATAAGCATGCAATAATTTACAAGGGAATACTGAGAACATAGAAACATTGCTGTATATATTTAATATTAGTTTTCTGTATATTATATTAGCTATATATTAGTTTAAATGACATTTGCTGGCACATCTATGGTTGGTTAATGAAATCTTTTATTTTTATTGGAAGTTAAGTTGAATAGTTAAAAAAATTACTAAACTTTTCCACATAAATTGACACCTCTTATACTAAAGCTGACAAAACCATCGAATTATTTTATTGCAATTTTACAGTTTGATTCTTTTTTAAAAGGGGGTAAGAGGCACAGAGCTTTGGAGGCGAATTACTTACAGCTCTTCAAAGAAGTTGACTGAAGCAATAAATAAGAATGAAAGAGGAAAAGTGCTTCTTTTAAGACAGATTATATCCTTTTTCGCCCTTTGATTTCGGCGGAAATGCACGCGTTGGATTGAACCCATCAGGTAATAAGGTGCTCCAGAGATTTTCCATCTGATATTGGATTCCAGTCCACTTACTCGTAAAAACAATAGTAAATCCGCTAATCGCTGCCTTTATCGATTAAACCCTCTTCCAGATATTGCCTGGCTGCTTTCTTCTCAGTATTCCGCTTCAAGTCGACGACTGCGTCTTTCTTTTATTGGTCTGCAACATCCTGAGGACGCCTTTCTACGCCAACCATTTGGAGACATCTGCTTTTAATAAAAGGTTGAAGGGAAACCAGTGCCATATATTAAATGGATTATGAATTCACACATCAATAATAAAGTAAAAATATATACAGGGTGCGGCAGAACCAATTAAGCAGTTTTAAGGAGTTATAAAAAAGTAAAGGTGTATATAGAGAAGAAATGTTATTATACTCGAGGTTAGCAGTAGATGAAGATGGCGGCCGTTAACAGCAACACACTGTTGGAGTCGTTCTCTGAAGTTTCGTACAGCACGTTCGCAAATACTGCGGGTAATGGCGTTAACTCCTTCAATAATCCACTACCTTAGCTGTGGTAGGGTATGAGGGCGACGTTTAAACACCTCTTCTTTCAGATATCCCCAAAGAAAGAAGTCACAAATGCTCAAATCAGGTGACCGCGCAGGCCACTATAAATCATTCCTCAGAGATACCAGACGTCCAGAAAACATTCGTCTCAAAACATTGAGTGAATTTCGGGCTGTGTGAACTGTAGTCCCATCCTATTGGAACCACACGTCCCCCAATCCCTCATCTTCAACAATCTTCTCCATTCTGGAATGCAGAAAATTGTGCAACATTCGGACTAACGTTCGGAATTTACACTCACGGTCATTCCTTCCTCCTTAAAGGAAGTACGGGCATATCACACCAAATTGAGATATAGCACACCACACCGTTAGTTTAGGGGAATATAGCGGTATTTCATAGGTAATACGAGAGCTATTTTCAGCCCAGTAATGGTAAATTTGCTTATTCACAACCCCACAGAGGTGAAAATGTGCCTCGTCGCTACTGAAGAAAGCTGCCTCGGGAGCGATTTGTGCAAGCATGTTTTCACATAGATTTTGGCGATTGACAAGGTCTGCTTGGTTCAATTCTTAAGCCAATATTTTTTTGTAGGGATGGAAATTCAAATTCAGATGAAGAATCCTCCTCAAACTGCGGTCGGAAATTCCCAAAGCAACAGCATGCCTTCGAGCAGAACGTATCGGCGACTGCACGATTGGGCTCTCACCATCTCCACATTTTCTAGTGTTCTGATGGACCTACGTCGGCCATGTGTATCTCTTCTTAGTTTACTACCAGTTGAATCCAACTGCCTAACCCAGGACCGAATTGTATTTGCCAGAGGAACGGCATCGTTGCGCGGAATATTGAACCATCGCTAAAAAGCTCTTTGCATAGCAATCACAGAGTGATTGTTCTCAAACAACGCGCACACGGAAAAGCCACGATGTGCTCCCGTCCACCCCATGTTTGCTACTGAAATGGGGATGTCTACGGAGTAGTGCAAAACCACGCGCACCTCCCTACCCCATCTTCCCCCCAAGCATTGACTCCTCAAAACTGCTCAATCGGTTCTGCCGCACCCTGTATGTGCGAGGACAAAAAATGATATGTTGTACTCTGGAAGAGATAGGCTTTAAAATAATTTGTGACGAAGTAATTAGAGTTTATTGTCTACTACTACTGTCACCAGATTTTTAGTTTGCATATATATATATATATATATATATATATATATATATATATATATATATATATATATTATGAGTATAGAGGCCGACTGATTCTAGTTAGTTCTTCCTAAGCAGTATGAAAGGACAGGAGGATGGAAAAGGGAAGGCTATGTTGAGTATAATCTGTAAGGAGTCAATTGAGAAAGTGTCACGCAGCTTTGCGATTTCTTTTTTAAGTTTACTATACTAAACTGGCAATCGCTGATCAGAGTACAGCCGAGCTGCCTCATGATTGCAAAATGAATATTCAGGGAGGACTCAATGGGTATTCATATAGCACCCAAATCATTGCTTTGTTCTAAGGAGGGCTTAATGGGTGTTACAGAAGGATTAATGGGCTTAATAGGAGTCCTAAATAGATGTTAATGGAGGGTTCACTGGGTGTTACAGGACTCATTTGCTGTTTTAGCACGGCCCAATTTGTGTTACAGAAAGGCTCAATGGATTTTACAAGAACGTTCAATAGATGCTACGGGATGGCTCAATAGATATTTCAGGAAGTCTCAATGTGTTTTACAGGAGGTTTCTCAATGGGAGTTACAGGAGGGCCCAGTGTATGTTAGAGAAAGGCTCAATGGGTTTTCAGGTCTCAATGAGCATTTAAACATTACTTCCGCACTTTCAGAAGCATTTTAAAAAATTACCAAATAGTTGGTAAAAGCATTAGTTTATTTGAAATTTAAAGGACAAGAAACATTTTTATATTTTTTATATTTGAAGCATCATTCTGTAAGCAAAAGAACAATGGTGGATAATGTTTTAATTTATCCAACACAAAACTATACATAACCAACAATGGCTGTTGATTTGGTTCTTGTACACATTTTCAGGAATAGAGGTTAATATCGCCATGAGGCCGAGAAGTCATGAGGCCACGCATAAGGTCGAACAACGCAGAGCAAAGTCGTGGAAACCGTGAGAGAATCGAGCCGCTTCCACTGATAAGGCAGGGGACGGGATTCCAAGCGCGGGGGTGCATGAAGACGCTTCTCGCCTCTCCGAGCGATATCAAGAAACCCCCTGTGTTCATCCCTATCTTCCAGTGGAGCGTTTGATTAAGGAGATGTCCCTCCTTGGCTTGAGGTATTTTCGCTTCCCGCCGGCCCATATATAATGCTAGACAGCCGGGAAAAAGCACTATAGGCCCGCCTTTCTGCACGAGACAGGTCGTTTTCTTGATTCAGGTTCTTTCTCCCTTCTCAAACTCAAAGGCAAGAATTTAACCAAAAGAATTTAGCCCCAGTTAATTGGCTATCCTTGGATTCGTTTTTAACCTCGTCTTGCGCAAGTAATCCCTCGAGGTTAAACTCCATCGATTACCATTTCCTCGTTCAATTACCCATCTCCCAAGCTAGACTTCAGCGACTAAAGTGTGGTTTCTTGACCAGTCGACCCATAAGGTGCTTGTTCGTATATTGGCTCAATAGCAGCCACTTGTTAGCTCACGTTTGAGCTTATCTAATTGCTCCTGGTATTCTTTAATCTGATCCTTGTAAACATTATGTAAGTATCCGTTTGTAATCTTTTCCATTTGTATATATCATATATCTATTGTAATTATTAAAGATTATTTTTGGTACCCTCCGTTTCATAGCCCCAGAGTCCCGCTGCTTTCTTTATTATACTAATCGCCAATTGCACTCGATTCTGTAGATAAATCCTTCTACGCACTCGATTGGGAATCCCGTTCCCCTATCTCCCCCCAGCGTCTGCCGCTTCTGGGAGACAAGCGAAGTTCACGCAATTGACCTTGGCCTTCCACTCAGTCTAAATATAATATACATATATACATGTGCTTGTCATTCTACGAAATAAAGTATATATATATATATATATATATATATATATATATATATATATATATATATATATATATATATATATATGAATAACGTTACAGCCACGAGGAAAATGAAACAACGGAGAACTGCGAGGCCTTTCGACTAATGGTCCTTTACTAAGCAGTCTGCTTAGTAAAGGACCATTAGTCGAAAGGCCTCGCAGTTCTCCGTTGTTTCATTTTCCTCGTGGCTGTAACGTTATTCATAAATTCCTCACGTTCCTTATTTTCGTGATTCAGTTATACATTTATATATATATATATATGAATAACGTTACAGCGACGAGGAAAATGAAACAACGGAGAACTGCGAGGCCTTTCGACTAATGGTCCTTTACTAAGCAGTCTGCTTAGTAAAGGACCATTAGTCGAAAGGCCTCGCAGTTCTCCGTTGTTTCATTTTCCTCGTGGCTGTAACGTTATTCATAAATTCCTCACGTTCCTTATTTTCGTGATCCAGTTATACATTTATATATATATATATATATATATATATATATATATATATATATATATATATATATATATATATATATGTATCTATATTATAAAAACTGGTGTCAGGTTTAGAAGGGTCTTTAAATGGTCTTTTTAAAGGTTTTCTTTTCTTTTCTTTTTTTAAGTGGTTATAAGGATGAAGGCTTTGGCTATTAAGAAGGTACGGATAAATAATCTTTAACATTTTAATCTCTCATTTTCTTTGTGTACCCATTTTCTATTTACCGTGTATGGCTATTGTGTGTAATTTTTTGAGACTATGTATCTCAATTATTCCCTAGCGGAATTTTATCCTTTCAGACCATGAAAGGCTAAGTAAGAATTGTTCTTTATGTTAGTTGGGCAGAGGTAAAGGCTCTCCTGTCAAGTTTGATGAGGCATTTATTTCCGAGTGCTTATACGGAAAATAATAATCGCTTCCGTGTGCGTAATTTGGGTTTTTATTTTAGTTCGATAATACGCAACAGCATGTCTTCGTTCGACCTATTCAAATTGGAAGGCGAATCCTTTGGATTAACCGGCAAGAATCTTCTGTAATGCATACAAGCGGAAGAGAGGGTCCAGAGAGCGAAGAGGAGAGACAGAAAAGAGCAAGAGAGAGCGAAAAGGAAAGAAAAGCCAGAGAAAGAAGAAAAAGAAATAATCCACCACCATGAATTGGAGATGAGTAGAACGGGAATCGAGACGCTTTCCATCAACTCGCGAAATGACGTCCCGCAAACTGCTTCTGTGAAGCTCCCGATTTTGCAATGAAGGTGAAGATTTAAAGTCTTACCTAACGCATTTCGAGAAAATATTCGTGGTTTACAATTGCGATCTCGAAGCAGACAGCGTCGCCAAACTCCTGCCGTTGCTAAGCTCCCAGCTCTGAGCTATTTTCCTATCTCTCCCATTGGGGGCGACAATCGATTATTCGATGTTGAAATGGGAACTGCTGGCTGCGTATAATATGACCTCAGATTTTTACAGCGATAAATTTCACCACGCGGGTATTAAACCCAATTAAACTTTTCTTCAGTTTGGATATACGCTTCAGAAGTACTTCAATTTCTGGCTCGATTCGTCTAAAGTCCAACCCGATTCTGAAGCGCTAGTCTACTTCGTCCTGAAGGATTAGATTTTGGTTTCACTCTTTTCAGAAATTAGATCGTTTGTGGAGTACCAGAGGTGCTTCATCTTCAAAGAGTACATCGAAGAGGCCGATGTATTTGCAGCGAGCCATAAAGGCTACCCTAAGGAAGGAAAAAAGACTGAACTGTCGTCCTCTAAGGCAAAAAGCCCAGAAATTTCTTTACTTAGGGACCTCGGACATCAAACCTTTCTCATTAAATCCCCCTGCCTTATCCTTGTATGCTTCTTGTGCGGCATTGATGGTCATGTGAGCACCAACTGCCCTCAGAACTCTCAATTTTGCAGAGGTCTCGCAACCAAGTGTACCAAATAAGTGCCACCACCGTCGCAAACTGGACCGTCTTCCTCTATGTCTACCTCTACTGCCACTGGCTACCATATTAATTTCTTGTTTGAAAAAGGCTTCCCTGGAGGTTTAAAATTTGAGACCGAAGTAGTAAACGGCTGCCTAATCTCCACCCTTGTCCAAGATACAGTGTGTACTCGTATAGTAGTGACAGACAAGCTACTTCACCCGGTAGCTCCAAACCATGTCAAAGTTGCAGTAGTACATGACTACTTGGGGCGTGCAAAACGGTTTCCCTATCGTGAAATGTTTCATCGAGTGTGTGTACTTTACGGACTGGGCTGAGGCAGTGGCACCTCTAATAAAATTCTGCGCTGTTCTGATTGGGCAGTGACCCCGAGTTTCCTTCATCCTTGTGTCTCAACCCCCCCTCACGCAATCTCAGAAGAAGAAGGAAACACAGACACCTGCTTCCCCTGAAGCCCCCTACGACTCCGAGTTTAACATTTATGAATGATGAATTAGCGAAGAATCAAAAAGATTTTGATTCAATCTGTACCCTCTGGACCAAAGCCCGGAATAAGGTACAAGAATCCACCCAAGCAAACAAAGTCATCTCATACCTAGTGAGGACGACCTTTTGTACCACGCTTGCTCAGAAAGTAATAATTCCGAGGCTCATGCATTATGCATTCCCCACTCCCATGCCCCGCTCATCTTAAAGACTGCCCATCACAGTTTATTCTATGGACACTTCAGCCACACTATGACGGCTCAGAGAATTTATAAATATTTTTATTGGCCTGGTGCTGCAGATGATATTTCGAGTTATTGCCAATCGTGCGATGTATGCCAGAAAACAGTCAAAAAGGGACGTGTCAAACCCGCTCCGCTGCAGAAAGGACCAATCATTTCGGAACACTTCGCCCGTGGTGCCGTCTACCTGATTGGCTCAATCTACCTCCCGTCCAGTGGAGGGCACCGTTTCGTGCTTATCTTTGTTGATTTTGCTACCCGTTTACCCGAAGCAGTACCCCTGAAAACGATAGACAGCTTCATCTGCACTGAGGCGCTCATATCTATCTTTTCCCGAGTCGGAGTGCCTAAGGAGGTAATATCCGATCGGGGCCGCCAGCTAACATCAGAACTAATGAAGTACGTTGGTAAACTCCTAATGGTGAAACCCTATCATCCTGCATTGAACGGAATCAGCGAAAGGCTTAATGATACTCTGAAGTCAATCCCCCAAAAGCTGTGTTAATCCAGCCCCGAGAGTAGCACCATTACTTGACCGTAGCCTTGTTCGCTTACCGGTAAATCCCTCACCGCACCTTAGGATTTGCTCCGTTTGAACTGCTCTATGGTCGAAATGTACAAGGCTCGACAAGCATACTAAAAGAACTTTTTTCTAACCAGGAATTGGACCGTGAAATCCAATCATCATACGCGTACCTTATGGAACTTCGGCAAAGGTTAGAGAAATGTGCAGAAATACCGTTTCAAAACGCTGATAAGTAGAAGTCGTATTTTGACTACAAATCCAAGGAACAGAAATTTAAGCTGGGTGAAGAGGTTTTATTATTACTCCCCACAGAGAGTTATAAACTCTTGAATGAATTGAAGTGTCGTGATATGACATTATATTACATCAATACCATATTATATCTATGGGAAGGGACCAATAACTTAGAGGCGAACCGAAAAGGGACGGAACACCGCTAGTTTATACGGGCTGGGTAGCGAGAAAGAGTGCAACGAGGTCAGGTAAATTATGGGCAATGGCAAAGCTCAAGGTTATTTAAAGAGGCATATACAAAAAATATAATTTTATTTAATAAAAATAATGAGAGAATTGACGGGCAAAATTACATCAGATGAACGAGGGGGTGATTGTAGTTATGAATCAGACTATAAAGTTAAAATTAATGTGTTACGGGAGGAGACTATTCAAATGGGGGGAATTAACGGAAATGGGTTACTGAAAGGGGAGAGGGGTTGGCTTACGGAGGATTCCGAGTGAGACGTCAGGGTAAGGCTTCACGGATGTCTTCTGCACGTGATGCGAGGCCGCTCGAAGCTTCTGAACGGGATGTTAAAGTGATGACGGTTCTCCACAAGGGGGGGGGGGTAACGTCCAAGCCAGGGGAGAGTATTTCGGCCACCCGAAAACGAGGGGCGAACGAGGAGGCCTTCGACAGGAGTTGACGAGAGAAGTCGGAAAAATCACTCGGTATCGATCGTTAAATGGAATTACCTCACTGGCTGGGGCTAATTCCAATACACAAAAATTGTTCAGCTGTCACTTTGCTTTGTTGTTAGCACTTGACTTGGAAGTAGGGGAATTTTCTTGGGGTCCGGGCGAGACTTTTCAACTCTGTGTCTCCTCATGGGAGTCGAGCACTATTTATGTCCGAGGTTCTCCCCGCGGATGGGAGGGGGGGGGGGAGGTAGCGGGAAACAACTCTGCTCTCGAATGGCCTCGAATTTTCTTGCAGAAGATATTCTAGCCCGTGTAAAGGCGAATCGTGGTGGACGCGGTTCGAGGCTACCGCTTGTGGACGGGGGGATTAGGCGTACCAATTTAAGCCTAACAGAGCCTTCTACAGCGAATGGAAGTTCCGTTCTGAACAAGAGATTCCACGTGGAATTCCCTCACAGGAAGGGCCCCTTCCAAGTCATTGAAAACCGCGGCCCCGTTGACTATTTAATCCGAACACCTTCTGGTGAAAAGCTGTACCATTTAAACATGCTAAAGAAGTAACACCGCCGAGCATACTTCAATAATATTGTGGCAATTGATGAGGAGTAGACTATAAAAGTGAGCTACCCCTTGGATCCTTTAATTGTGGTGAAAGTTGCTTGTGTGAAACATGACAGAGAGTATCCCTTGCCCACCTTGCCCAGCGCCACCGATTGCTATTCATCCGACTTAAATATTAAAGATAAGGTTCCACCCGCCCTAAGTAGTCAGCTTCAGCAGCTACTGAGTCACTTCGGAGACGTGATCTCAGAGATTCCTTGGTGTGCCGCACAGTACGAATATAACATTATCCTCACAACCCAAGAGCCCATACGTTCTAAGCCATATCCCATCCCCATCCATTTTACAGAGGTTTTCAACGCTGAGGTTGGTAAGTTTTTAAAATTAAACATAAGAGAACCGTCCGAGTCCGGTTACTGTTCTTATATTGTAATGGTCAAGAATTCAGACGGGTCATACCGCCTTTTCGTCGATTTTAGAAAGCTTTTCTCCGTTACTGTGTTCGACACCGAGCCTATTTACCTTATCGACCAAAACCTCTATCTATCTGAAGAGGCCAAGTTCATCACCGAATTAGACATATGTAAGGTTTCTTATCAGATTCAGCTTAAAGAAGTAAAGAGATATACGGCTTTTTCCATGGACAAGAGTTTAATGCAATTCAGCCGACTCCCATTTGGCTTGGTGATGGCTTTTAATAACTACAACCGTATAATGCGGAGAATATTAGATGGATTGTCAAGTGACCTTTTAATTCGACAACATTTAAGTAGCAACTCTGGATTAAGACCAGCACTTGGTCACCCTCCAAGCCCTGCTGAGTCGACTGTGTGAGCACGGCCTCAAAGATCGGCCCCGGTAAGTGCCATTTTACCTTTGGCACTATCAACTCTCTTGTGTTTCACATTGGGAACAACCAACTGGCTCCCCAGGATCACAAAATCCAGGCCATTGTGGATATGCCACTTCCAACCAATATAAATAAGTTTAGATAGTTCATGAGATCGGTTTCATTCTACCGCCGCGTTGTCCAGAATTTTGCCTTGCTCTCTGCCCCTCATTGCAATTTGCTAAAGAAAAAGTCCCCCGAACACCTTGTCTGAACCTCGTTAACCGTTTCCCACTTCAACCACTTTAAGGGAAAATTAGCGTCCGCCCTATTCACCGGGTCCCCAACCCTAACAAGCCTTTCGGTATTAGGACCGACGCGAGAAACGAAGGGATAGGCGGCGTCCTACTCCAATATGGTGATAATGGTGAAAGCTTTCCCGTTGCGTATGCGAACCGTAAGCTACTTCCTCGGGAAAAAAATTATGCCGTCATCGAGCGAAAGGCCTTGCCGTCATATGGACAGTACAAAAATATCGGATGTACCTCTTAGGTAAGGAATTCCTTATTAAGACCGATCACAAGCCACTCTCATATGATAGGCTTATGCGCTGGAGATTATTTCTACAGGAATTTCAATTTAAGATTGTATACATATATCAAAGACTCAGTAGAAACCCCCTAGTCTGTCTCAAGCTAATCTAAAGAAAATTTTATGATTTCTAAATTTGATAATTGATTTTTCTTTTCTTTTGGCATGTTTGTATATACTTAGCCACTTGACTTCGTTCGAACTAAGTTCAGGTATCTCCCATTGTTTTTTTACCCCCTAAGGTTGGGAAAATTGGGAAACTTAACCCTCATCCAGCGATTGTCAGATGTCACTTTTCCGCCAAAAGTTTCATGTTAGGGAGGGAGGAAGTGTCGGGAATAGAGATTAATACCACCCATGGGGCCGAGAAGAAATAAGGCCACGCACGAGGTAGAGCAAAAAAGACCAAAGTCGTGGGAACTGTGAGAGAATCGAGCCGCTTCCGCTGATAAGGCGCAAGAAGACGCTGCTCGCCTCTCCGGGCGATTTCAAGAAACCTCGCTGGAGTTCATCCCTATCCTCCGGTGGAGTTTTTGAGTAAGGAGATGTCCCTCCTTGGCCTGAGGCATTTTCGCTTCTCGCCGGCCCATATATAATGCTAGACACAGCCTGAAAAAAGCACTATAGGCCCCTCTTCCTGCATGAGAGACGTCATTTTCTTGATTCAGCTTCGTTCTACCTTCTCGAGCTCAAAGGCAAGAATCTAACTAAAAGAATTTAGCCCCAGTTAATTGGCTATCCTTGGATTCGTTTTTAACCTCGTCTGGTGCAAGTAATCCCTCGAGGTTAAACTCCATCGATTACGATTTACTCGTTCAATTACCCATCCCCCAAGCTAGGCTTCAGCGACTAAAGTGTGGTTTCTTGACCAGTCGACCCATAAAGTGCTTGTTCGTATATTGGCTCAATAGCAGCAACTTGTTAGCTCACGTTTGAGCTTATTTAATTGCTCCTGGTATTCTTTAATCTGATACTTGTAAACATTATGTAAGTATCCGTTCGTAATCTTTTCCAATTGTATATATCATATATCTATTGTAATTATTAAAGATTATTTTTGGTCCCCACCGTTTCATAGCCCCAGAGTCCCGCAGCCTTTTTTTATTATACCAACGGCCAATTGCACTCGATTCAGTAGAAAAATCCTTCCACGCACTCTATTAGAAACCCTGTTCCTCAATTGACCTTAACCGCCCACTCCGTCTAAATATCATATACATATATATATATGTGCTGGTCATTCTACCACACATCAATTTTCGTTTTATTTTCTACTCTTTCTTAAGCTTAAAGTTCAGTTTCATTCTACAATCCAATTAATTAAAGTCTCAATGATTAATTAAACGATTGTTCAAACGATCAAATATATTTAGAAATAATTTATTAATAAATCATTCTTTGTAAATTTATTAATGTTGAAAGATAAATTTTAAAACGACATCAATTAAATAGCAAGTTTTAGTCTAGGCTTTACAAATATTAATGCCAAAGATTTTGAATACATGAACCCTTCAAATTTTTCATTTGATATAGGTTCACACTTCTTAAAAAAAATAAGACATTTAGTTTCATATAATGAATTAGAATTTGAATTTTAGCTAGAAAAGCCTATGGCACCTACAACTGAAAATATTCTCCTTATAAGTTTTGTCATTAGGTATATAGAATTTGTTTTTTACCTTCAGTTAGATTGATTGAAGGCTAATAACTATATAAACAGACTAATGCTGACAACTTATATTAATTTCAGTTCATAGTAAATAAGTCCTGTCTCCTAACCAGTTTCATTGAGCATGATAAAGGCTAATTCTTTATTTATCTAACTTCTCCATTTTTAACAGCGTACGATTTAACTTATATAGTTTTTTTTTAGGATTCTCCATACTAGCACTATTACTTGTTGTCTTAGCTCATATTTCTAAGCCTAATTACAGCTAGTAGTAATAATGTCTGGATTTTATAGACTCTACTTTCAATTACAATTGTTGAAAGATCCAAAGGCAAACAACGGTACCTAAAATAATTCTAGTTACTTTGACTTACGGTTCCTTATTAAGCTTACTAAAATGAACTTCATAGGAATATCTACTTTGCGGCTGAATAGAATTCAGTAGTCTAACAGTACTGCTAAGTCTACACAATATAATGATAATGGTTACTCTCTCCAGAAACACTAACTTAAAAAATACGCAAGTACTTTAGGTAAATATTTCTTTTAAATGCCAAGACATTTTTACTCAGAGTAATGGAAGCAATTATTGAAGAATATAAATTTGCTAAAATTCACGTTAATTGGACAGCAATATTTTACAATGCAACTGAATTTTCTTTTATTGCTCAGCATATATTATATGCCTGTAAATTTATTAGAAAACAAAGAGACACCAAGTAATAACAAGCGGTATTAGTACTTACTAATACAGAGCAATTTAACTTATGCCATTTCAAAGAGGCAAAAGTGGTCCTGCAAAGTTGAAAGAATCATGACTAACAAAAAGGATCGATTGAGGTAACGAGGATTTTTTTTAGCTGTTGGACAATTAATTCAAGAAGAACATTTGTCTGAGAAATTGTAGTTATATTCATTGATGTAGTATCATTCCAAATCTCAAGTGCGACTGACCGTATAGGAAGTGGCGGGGGAGAGGGATTTTTGCCGCCGGTGGCAGCTCTCAATTCCGCGCATGCGCGTTGTCTAGAGTCGGTTCTTTCTTCAGCTGTGCATCGTCTGATCGTCTGTAGAGGAATCAATACCATGGCTAAATTCAATCCTCCAAATTTTAGAAAAGGCAAGCTGTGCTGCTTGGGAGCTCCAATGCGAAGATCTCCGAGTAATTGAGTGTCAATCTGAGGACACGGCAGAGGATCAGAAAAGAGTTGGATCATCCAAGCTGTGATTACGACGCCTCAGAAACATTATTTTAAGCAGTAGGATACGAAAAGAACCCCTAAATTTGTTGCGAAGATCCAGGCCATCATTGACAACGATCAAAGTAATTTACTGAAGCCCATAACCAAGGATAGGAAGTGACAAGACCTTTCATCAGGCAGTTAGTGTATGAAGAAATCCACTACGACTCATAAAGATGATAAAGCACCAGGCTCGGTTGCAGAAGATGATGGACAAGCGGAAGGAATGTGCTGAAAAGCTTATGAACAAACTGAAATATATCTTTTAAGCCTGTTATGCTTTTGCTCTTCTCGGACGAGACGAATGTCTGCCAGCTCCAGGCATTGAACTCGCAGAACAACCTCTGGATTGTTGTGTGTCCCAAAGATTTACCGAGAGTCAAAAATATTAAGATTCCAATCTACATCATGGTGTTTGGAGTAGTAAACACTGAGGGCAACGTTATACACCCATTTATCTTTCCTTGGAGGCTACATAAAGTGCCTGGAGGAGATCGTGTTGTTATAGATCCATTAGGTGGCCGCTGGGAAGCCTTATGTATGTTAGTGGGACTTTGAACCATGCCACGCAAAGAGTAAATCCCAGTCTTGGCTGTCATACAATTTCTTTGGCCACATCACTCCGAACATCTGAGCTTCTAATTCACCAGACTGTATGTAACCCAGTCGAATATTATATGTTGAACGTGGTTGAGAGAGAGAGAGAGACAACCAAGTCCCTCCGCACGAATCCCAGTTTTTCATGTGGTTAAACAGGGGGCACCGTCGAGAAGGCCTGCCGCAGGTTCTGACGCCTCCTGGAGTTCGTGTTTGAAGCCGATAGTAACTTCAATAAATAGAATTAATAGTATAATCCTTCATGTTTTTATCCTGTAACTTTGGTAAATATATCTGTATAAATGAAGTATTATTTTATTTTATATCTAAGTTAAGCGAAAAATTACCCACTGCCCCTCTGTATGCTTGAAACCTTGCTCTAATTATTTTTTTATTTATTATATATTATCTTAGGTAATAGCATATAATAAATTTCGTTAGTAATATGTATATAACAAAAAATAGCATATCGAAGTATAGAAACTAGGCAAGATTAAAGTAACTTTACTCACTAAATCTGAATCTGTCGTTCGTTCTTGTGTATGATGATATGCATTCGTTGAGAAGAGGTTGTAGACGCTGAAGAGCTACAAGCCTCTCCACTTCCTATAGTAGTTTCCTATTTTGGTTAGTAGATCTATTTATCTTTTATACTTTTTCGCTTTCTCTACCTACATACACTACATTAAGATTCTTCTTTCATAACCTCCAAAAGCAAATGCTGCGCTGTTGGTTTTTGTATCTTTTTATCAATAAAATGTTTTTTTTTAGTTAGGGTGATGTTAAAAGCAACAATATTATGACCACTTGCAGTGAGGTTGTGCAAGATCAAAGTATTTTTTAATGAAAAGAAGCAGTTTTGAATACTAGCAATAATGAAATTGTTCTTTGAATTTCAATTTTTTGTCCAACACTCTACATTGATGAAATTTTGATCAATGTGCTTAAAATATAAAATTAAGAAGGGATGAAAATATAGGAAAAGAATGGTAGAGCGGCTCTATTGTTCTCGTTCATAGCTTTTTATAAGGCTCCTGGCTTCTAGACTGCTGCTTTCGGGAGATGTTCAGCGAAGAGCAAACATAGCGGAAAGATTTCCTATTTGGGCCAATGTATAAAGAAGGGAGATAAAAAGGCATTAGGGGAATATTGTGGCCCAACACAAAAAGCCGCAAAAGGTTGAAAGAGAATTTAGAAAATATTTCTGCCTCGTCAAATCTAACCATCTGTTGTTCCGGACAAGCGTTTCCTTTATATATTTCAAAGAAATCTATCTTTGCGGGATTTCTTTTACTACGGATTTGATTTTATTTCCAGAAAATGGAGAGCGTTGGTCACCGGCAGGAACTCCAATGTTCACTGTCAGGGAAAAGTGACGAAAACAGGGAAAAAAATTGACCGGTACCTGGGTCGGTGTAGGGTATATATACAAGAGCCAAACTATGGTATCAACGAGAACAAAAATGAGAAAGATAAGACACACTCTCTAGGGGCTATTATGGGGTTTACTCCTGCAAAAAGGCAGTAATCAACATGATACTTAAGCTGACTCTCTATCTCTCTCTCCCTCACTCTCTCTCTCTCTATCAGTCAATCATGCAATATGTTGGATATATAAAAATGTGCGTCGGATAATTATCCTCCTAATTAAATTTAATACAAACATTCAATTATTTCAATTATTATGTAAATAAAGTGTATACATTTAGAAAATTTATGGTTATTGGACAACCTGCATGTTAAATGTTTCAGCCCCCAAAAGTGACCGGAATAATGGAAAATTCCTTTCTAATGCCAACATAATACTAATATTAAAAAAGGAGAGACGAATAATGATATGAATCACGCCCTGAAAAAGGTGAGCATTCTGACAGGATTTAGTTAAATAGATCGAGGAGGCGGTCATGATGTTAATTTTTAGTTTTAGTTTTTTACATAATACATCAGGGGTCGCCAAACCTTTTTCACAATGGGCCAGAAAACTGAGAGAATGACAAGCGTGGGCCGCATAACCATTTTTTTCAATATAATATAGTGAATACACAAAAAATAAAGACAACCAACATATTTATTTACCAATACACAAAATACACAAAAATAAAAACAACAAACATAATTATCTAGCAAAAAGTTATCAAAGCAGGCGTCGTTAGCAAAGAGATAGTATTTTCACACCCAGTGCGCACATATCCGAGTCTGACAAACTAAGAAGTAAAAGAGGTTTGTGAAATTTGCGTTTAGCTTTTAAGCTATCATCAATATTTGCCTTGCAATTACTGCATCCAATCAAGAGAATTGCTTTCAAATCTTCATCAGTCAGCCTCGTTTCAATGTGTGCTGACTTCACATACTTGATTTTTGAAAAATTTGCTCGCAGACATAAGTTGTTCCAAACATTGATGCATACTAGTTTAGTCAAATTTCTTCAACTTTGAAAACTCATCATCAGGTAATTTTATGCAAAGATGCAAGTTGCAATGTACAAGTTATATGCACATAATTATATTTCAGCTCATTTGTGGCACAGTGCAGCGACGGGCCGGATGAACTGACCCCGAGTGCCGGATCTGGCCAGCGGGCCGTAGTTTGGAGACCCCTGTAATACATTAACGGATACAATTTACATAGAATCCACGGTTCATATGACCCTATCGGATAATCCATAAAGTGTAACATTAAATCTTCTATTTACATTATTTTTATATAAATCACTAAATTTCCCCAAGATGTATTTTGTTTTTCAGCTAAATCACACTTCTGTTTGTGCATTTCTCTACATATATACTCTAGGTTCATATACAGACTGCTAGAGTAGTTTTGAATTAGTAGTACTGTTTTTTTATCATCTTCTCTGGTTACCCAATTTTAGTCCGCGATATCCATTTGTAATGGTTGGTTAAATTTCACTGTTATTTTATTGAAGTTAAGATTGATATTATGAAGCTAATTAACACTTTATGCTTGAGGAAAGCCACACAATTAGCAGTGAAATGGTTAACAGCATAATTTAGTGTCCACTGCGTAATCCTTAGCCGAATTTTATACATTTTATTCTGTAGATTTCAAAAAACAATCTAACTTTTACGTCACCTAAAGAAAGACCTACTCAAACTTCAAAGATTATATCCATATATTTGATTCTTGAAAAGAAATGTGCTGATAGAATTGAAAGGAAATATCCTGGCGACGTATCAGATAAATTATTCAAATAACATTCAATTCCTGGTGAGAACACGGAAATCAAGCCAATAAATGACTATTTTATAAATTATATTATAAAGATGTTAAAGTTCAGCTTAAAAAAGACTGTGACCTTTCCTCAAGCCTCCCTCCATTCATTGTGAAAAACTAGACTCTAAAAGATAAAAATCCTTCTGATAAGTTCCTGTATGTGCATATTTGCATGTAGGCCTATTTTTCCTAGAACTATTAGGACAACTAACATAAAATTGTCCCCCTTCTTTTATTGTATATACATGGCTGCTATAAAGCGGTGAGATACTGAACATCAACTCTTAATGGTCATGGTCAAAAGTCGTTGAAACGTCCATATGAACCGATTATTCCGACTCGTGGCTTTTAATACAGATTCCGAGGGAGTCAAACTCGCTGAGTAAAAGGTTTTGGCTCCTATTTGGGTTTCTAGAAGATGAAAATTAAAAGTTGTACTGTCATTTCAGATGTTTAGGTTTTATTTCGAAAAAGACTTAAAGGGGGGGAATTAATATCGCTTCCAAGCTTCAATGTGAGGAACATAATGGGAATTTTGGTAGTGGATGTAATTCAAAGGTTTTTATTATAGAACTAAAGGACATTTTCTAACGTTGCTCCGTTTACCTTCATTCTCTAAGTGACGCACTTTGCAAGGGGGGAACAAGCGAGTTTGAGAGCACTCAACTTTATTTCAAAGTTATGGAGAAGAATTTACCAACTGTGTTTGCCAAGAATAACATCATCGACATATTAACGGCTTTATATCGGAAGTAACCAGTTTTCTACACAGTGAGAGGATTTTCTGTGTTTCAACGAAATAACTTGTGGTAAATAGTACTTCTGGAGAATGGTAATCATATCAAATTGTGATTTTCATATTTAGATAACGGTTTGCTCATGTATGCCTAAAATAAGGCCGAATTTTAAGAGTCACATCTGTTCTTATGCTCAAACTAAATTAATATCTTATATGAGAGCAATTCCTTCCAGGAATGTTGAGAATTATTAACAAAGAGATTCATTGGTGTTTTTCGCGATCCATTTATTGAATAATTACTCCACATATATATGGTAAAATAGAGTAAAAAAAAACAACATTCTTTTTAAAAGCGAAAACCATTATCATCATTCTAAGATTCAATTAATAAAAATGATGACTAAACTAAAGTGTTATTACAGTAAATATGTTTTTTTTCCGCCAGGAGAGCTGCAAATCGAGATTGTTATTTTTCATTCAATCTTTACTTAGAGGAGATTCTTCACAAAAGATAAAAGTTAATGTAAACTTTCATAGGCTCAAGTCAATCCTTTCTCGTTATAAATTGCATGCAGTGTAAACTTCATCAGAAAAGTGATATTGTTCTCAGCAACGAAGAGACTGTTTCACCTCAGCCTGATGAGGCGAGATCAGGCTATTTTGTGTTCCCTGCCTCCTCCGACTGCATTAAAAATCAGTTTTGGTTTGCCAAGTTCTTGCAGAAAGCAGTTCTCTGATCTCAAGAAAACACATGAAAAGACTTCTTGTTCGAGGTTGTGTATTTGATGTTGGTGGAAACAGAGATAAAGGTGATGTCGTTAAACGATCTAACATTTTTAGTCGGGTGCACCCGACTCTTATAAGTTACTATGCTGGTTACTAGGTTGGTCGGTCGGGTGGTATCCACTTTACTTTTCAATGAGTTTTTGAATGTTTTGAAGGTCATAAGTCAGAATAATTGAGAGTTCGTGACTTAAGCCTATAGACCTTGTTATTTCTCGCAAAAAGACAGACAAACAGAAATGAGTGTGTGCGTAAGAGTCATAATAAAGAGGTGGAAGCCATTCCTGGTTATAACAAGACGAAACAAACAGAGAGCGAGAGCGTTCTTTCCTCATAAAGGTAAAACCCATTATTTTCATATTATTCAATTCTCTATTTTCTATTCTTCTTCGGTCAATGGAGAGACACTTCAAAGTTTTATTGGATTTTTAAATTTTTGAAGAACCTTCAGTATTGCATAGGGAAGTTAATTTATTTACTTCAGACGTTCTTCCGTTTTCCTTTGTTTGGTCGACATTTTCGATGCATCCGGGCACCAGACCTCGAACGATTGGAGAATCGATCTTTTCGAGTTTCTATAACTACAAGTTTTTCTCACAATTTTTGTCTTTATTTGAGAAAAATATTACCTTTTACCTCGCAAGGGGAAGAGACCCTACCTTGGTTGTCGAAAGAAAATTTTCTTTTTTAAATTTACGTGTTTCTTGGTGGCTTGGGCCCTATTAACCTTTCACTGGGTTCTCCATTATCTTTCTAACTTCATTTCTCGAAAACCTCTTCCCGTGGATGTATCTTAACATACGATATTTAAAGGAATTTGCGTTAGACTGTGACCAAAGAATGAGAATGACCGACTGAGCATAAAATTGCTTTTTCCAAGTTAGATAGATTGCATCAAATTTAAGGTTTTTATTTAAAAAAAACATAAAATGAGAGAGTAATAAATAAGTCAGTTAATGAGCACAATTTAACATTAATTGATTTACTTCAAATAAAGTGGTAATGGATTATATTCATATTTATGCAAAACAAACATGAATTAATGTTACGACCACAAAATTTAAAGATTAAAATCATTTATGCTGTAAGAATACTAAGTAAAGTTTAAGTTTTTAACACGGAGATATCAAGAGTTAAGCGACAAAATATGCTAACCGTATTTGTGTGACAATATAGCTCCGTCTAGAAAGAGGTATTCCGGATCCAAGTGGAATAAAATCTCACGAAAGTCGGTGGCAAAAGAGAATAGTTGGAAGAAGAAATATCGAGATAGTTAACTTGTCTAGAGGGTAAAATATATCTTATAATATGCGATGAACATCTTCTTAATTCGAAATATTTTTATTAATGATAGTTATTATTTTTGCCCCCAATCTACCCCAACCCTAAAAGAAGTTATGTTTCCCATTTGAATTTAACTATTCATCATTAATCATTTCACTATTCCTTTTGAGATGTTATATTTCTCCGATTTGCCCCTTCAACATGAGCCCTAAGTAGTGAGATAAAAACCAGCTAGGATATATTTATTTACACACTTTCGATTTATTTATGACCTTAGAGAAGAAGAAGCAGTGTTACCCAAATTTGTAAAAAACCCTGATATTATTTGTTTAATACAAATCTTAAACTAAAATTACTATATTGGTTAAACGAAACTCCTCTGCAACACATTCCAAGTTGGTCTTATTTTATGAGAGAAATGTTGTAGGAACGCAATGTAAAATCTTTGGTTTACTAAAGTGAAACCGTCATTTTTAGCTGCTGCCTGGATATCAAGCTCAAATATTGAGGCTTAACTTACACGAGTGAACCTGTTTATTATTTTAAGAACGTCAATAAATTGTCAGCCTAGATAGCAATTTTTCCATGAATGTAAATTGAGATCCCTCAGTTTACCTTCATACCATCTTTTGCTTAACGCTTGACGGATTTCTATATTACAGTCTTTTTTGTAAACTTTCGGTATGGAGAGCAGGAGTGCATCGCTTACTGCAAATAAGGTCTTATATTCGCTTTATATAAGTTATTTGCATCTTCGACGATAAAAAATTAAATGTTCATTTAATTTCCTGACCACGTGATCTTTACTAAGGTCAACATTGGCATCCTAAAGAGGCCCGATATATTTAATTTTTTTTTTGTTAAATCTATACAATCGGTTACGTTCTTTTTTTCATTTTTATTCTATTTCTTTACTTCACTTGGTTTTGTCTATTAGAATCTCTATGATTTAGTGAACATCTTCTTTATGTAAAGTGAGAAATAAACCGTGCAAATTATTATAAATTACCTGGGCGTTTTTAACGTTTGAAAGTTGCTCTCAATATAAAATTTTAATCAGGGGCGAGAAACGTCAAAATTACAAGTTTTAAAGTTGGGGATCAGATGAGAACTGTCATGAACATTTTTAGGAACATTTAAATTCAATCTAATTATATTTTGATCGCTGTTCCTATGTTTTCGCTAACGTGTATACTATAAATTAACTATTTGTTTATAAATGTTAATTATAGGATATTCTGTTCGCATATTGACTCGTTTACATTTTGATGTAGGAATTTATGATTTATAAATTGTTTAAGTAGATTTCCGGCATTGTAAGCAATTTTATTTAGAAAATATAAGTTTTTAAAATTTGAGTCATACTCGTAGCATGAAACATTTACATTTGTTTAATTAATGCTAAAAGCGTTTCGGAAAGAATAATATCGTATTCCTCCATTAACCTCAACAAATTTGATTGTATCATTATTTATCACACACAGCTAAAATCTCAATTACTTTTAGCACCCATATGGCGGCTGCCTACTAGGGCATGAGTCGCTGTGATCATCTTATAGTCTAATGCTAGGCTAGAATAGAAACGAAACGAGCTAGAGACACACATAAAACCTATCCAAAACAAATAGCTAGAACCGAATGCAAAAACAAAATCATGGCAAAAAGCAAATGGGCCAAAAAAGGATGCCCAGGCGCCTGATTATGCCATCTACACCAAAGAGAGTAAAATATAGTAGAGGAAGCTCGCCTTCTCCAAGATGTCAAATAGTCCACAAGTCTGTCTGTACGAACTCATCCCGAATACAAGGGATAAACGGTAGTGATTAGGCTTGTCACGGTACCTGAATAGATAATGTCCCAGACTGGGACATTCAACAAAAATTGAGCGAACATTCTCAAGGATGATGCAGCGCCTGCCAGTACTCCGCTGACTTCAAACAGAAGTAATACGGCGTGAGCGCCTACCCCTTCTTCGGACATGGATCCATCCGTGTACACTGGCACGGATTCAGCGTAACATGAATTATGCTCTACAAAGACAGATCGTAATATTCCCGTCACTGTGGAAACTTTGTGAGCAAAGGCGTGGAGACAAATTGTCAAAGGCATTATGCTCCTGGGTGGCCTACCGGGGAAAACCAGAGGCGCTACCGGCCCGAGAGCTACACTGAACTCTCGACGGAGTTTCCTAGACCTAAAGAAAAAGGATTTAGGGTATGAATGGCTTCTCTAGGTGGCATAGGCACCGTCGAAATCGCTCTCGGATTCAGTGATAGCCCGTGATGACTGAAGAAGGCGCCAGATACACGTGTACAATCGCATAATGCACTATATGCGGCACACAGCGAGTGGCATCCCCATGACATAGACGAGTAAACTCTAAATAAAGATCTGCGGAAGGCACCACTTGCCAGTTGGAGACACCATTTGTCATTTGACTCTACATTCCGCAATGCATGCTCGGCAATGTATGCATGAAAGTTGCATCAGCACCCCAATAGATGAACTTCAGGGAACGAAGAATATCCATAGTGCGTGTACAAGAGACCCTAAAGCCGCGAATATGAGCTTCCCTGATGAGGCACTGGTCGGAAACAAGAGCAAAGAAATGGTGCGAATGGACCACTTCCAGGCAAACCCCATTTAAGAACAAGTCTTGGTAGTAGTATATCCGTGGATTACAGCAGAAGTACACTGCCTTATCTTGGGCAATGAAAACCAAAACCTGTGAGCGTCGGCATATCATGAGCTGCCGTTCAATGTTTGAATGAGTCGACGCGCCCAAGTTGACATTTAGGCCGCATCAAAATAGACCCATGGGCGTCAACTTAGACCGTAGCAAGGTGTTCCCTTTTATGATCAATGCAAAGCGTATTACCCTGAGGATACCACTCCTTGGGACGACTTCTTCATGCTCCATTGGGCTAGAGATGGCACCTCCCACCCGTACGAGATATCGTTCTCAAAGAAATTCAGAAATATAGATATAGGAGGCATCCGCTCCTCCCCATTATGTAGAGTATCTCCATTATCCCGTTTCGCCACGCGGCATCCTAGGACTACTCCAGATCGAAAATACAGTGGTTTAGTGCTGTTTATGAATGACGACATCGCATACGGAATTTTTCAGGCGAAAATATATGTATATTGAATTTAAATAAAAATTAAATCATTTTAACATTTACTTTATAAAAAAATAAGTTATAAAAATAAGAAAGTTACTCTATAAACTTTTCTATGAATTGAGAAACACTAATGCTCTAAAAGATCCCTTATCTCTTCACAGGACATTTATTCTATATCTGTCAAGGGTTCTATATTCATGTATATAGTTAGAAACTTCAAGTTTGTTCATTGGAACAACGAGAAAAGAAGCTTCTTCCCAGCAAGTCACGATGTATATGAATAATTCAGCCTTTTCATATATTGGTCAGAAATTATGTCTAGACATCTTATTTACTAAAATATTAAAAAAATGATTTTCTCTTCTTAGTTAGAATGTTTCTGCAATTTCATGCCTCATTAAATACTTCAATTTATTTTTAACTATTTCATTCGAAATCTGCATCTGCTAATCCTCTTTAACTTGGTCCAGACATATAATCTTCGATTAATCCTCCAATATTTACTAATGTGGAATGAAACGGACCTTTCCCCCAGAAACAATATCTAGATATATCTCATCTATCAATACAAATTAATTATTCTTTTTAGTTAGAATAATTTTTAATTTTCATGCCTCTTAAGAACTTCTGAATATTTTTAATTATTTTCAACTATTTCACTCGAAATTTGTATCTGCTACACTTCTTTAGCTTTGTCTATTCATATATTTTTGTATTAATGTCAAAAAGGAAAGGGAAACGGCATAACATTGGCTTATCAGAGGCTGGGATAGTTTAATGAGTATAAGAATTGGGAGAGAGTTCTGACAAGTGAGATATTAGGCTAATTGCTTAATTTAGTTTGTTTCAGCCAGTGGTTATGATCACACCTGAATTAGGTCAACTTTGAGCACCATATTTTGCAATGACAAGTAACTAATGCTTAACAATAGAAGAACGTGTATCCAATGTCAAAAATACCGAAAATATAACAAGAAAGATTTGATAGCAGACTAAAAAGAGACACCGTAACCTGGTTTATTAAATATTTCCAATCAATGAGTTCATGTCAAGCTCTTATAAGAAGAACGCACCGAAGGTCTGTCAGTACCAATAAAAAGAAGCAGATTGTTTAGTTTGATTTCGTAGTCCATGGTAGTCCTCTAGAATAGCTGAAAAGGAACATAACATTTCACAAAAAATAATTAGAAGAATGCTACACGATGTCCACCTGAGGCTACGTTGTCCACACTTGCTCCATGTAGTGGACGAAGATGTTCATAACTGTCACTTAGAGTTTTGTGAGATTTTTTTACCCATTTTGTGCAGAGGAAGCCGCCGCCTTCCATGAAAGCGTCATTGAGAATGAGGAAAATACTCTTCTAATCTTCGAGAACTAAGTCTACACTATTAGAGTGAGACCTGTGAGTCGGGTTCTTTTTGAAGAAATTGCGACAAGTGAAAACGAAGCTGCATTGCTCAACAATGAGTGGCAAACTGGTCACAAATTTGAGAGATTTAGTTCCACAAAAGACGAGTCACCACTCCATTACGGAATCGTTGCGCTCGTTTGGCTTGGTGAGTATTACCCCTCAGAGATGGAATGGATGTCGAGATCTCATGGAGTATCCCTCTCGATCCCCCGAACTCACACATCTCCACTTTTTTTTACTGTAAGGAACAATTCAGTTTCTGGTGAAAATCCAAGTAGCATTCAACACCTTGATACGAGTGATGTGAATCTTTGTGCAGAAATCAACAAATAAGTATATCAAAGTGTGTGCTATTTTAAAGAAGACAGGATATATAGATGTCTTAAATAGCATGGCTTTTGGAACAGTTGTTCTAATCATTCTTTATAACTATTTTTCTTTTATCATACAAATTATAATTTATTAAATTGTGACTAGAATAAAATTTCAATAGACATTAGATTTGGAATAAATGCTTATTGTTAGCCTGATTACTCATCTCGTAAATGGTATAAAGATTTATGCAACTGTTCAAGAAAATGGCAATAAATATTGTTGAATCGTTTACCTTAAACCAGTGGTTCCCAAAGTGGGCGGTACCACCCCCCTGGGGGCGGTGGAAAGATCTGGAGGGGCGGTGAGGAAGAAGGGGGCGGTATGGGGGCGGCAGTCCGAAGTCGAAGTCAGAAGTTCGAACGTTTGTTTGACGATTTGTACACAACACGTGCAGCAGGACGAGTCAGTGGACGACGCATCAGGGTCTGGTTACCGCACGCCGCTCTGGCCCAGTCAGATCCGACAGCATAGACTACAAAAGCAAAAGCTCAGGTTTGTAATTTCAAGCTTGTAATGTTCAGAATTTTATCTTATAATAAAAACCGCATCCTGGCGGTCAACATCATCTTGAGTTCAAGTCAACATGAAATTGGGGACTCGCCAGAACGCGCCGTGTTGTGTTGTGTTGAGCTGGTTAGGGTGGTGCATTCACTGATATATATTGTTACGAATGTATATGACTTTGTACCTGTGTATGCATGTGTTTGTGTGTGTGTGTGCATATATGCGTGTTCGCGCGTGTGTCATTGTGTGGGTGATCACGTCCGCCACCATTTTCTGTGAGTAAATGGAAGAAAATGAATACGTGAGAGGGTAAACTTGCTTTTTATACCTTCAATGTTGTCATTTTTGTCTTTAAGTAGGCCTATTTATGAAATGCGATAAAATGCTGTATTTTACATGGTTTTATTATTTTTTTTTGTTCCAGAATAAAGTATGGCCTTGGTACAGCAAACAAAAAAGAAGTGTCGGCAATATAGTGTGGAATATCTGAAATATGGATTTGTCGCAGCACCACACAACCAACAGCAACCAATGTGTCTACTGTGTGATAGAGTGTTTTCAAATGAAGCTATGAAACCTTCTAGGCTTTTGGAACATTTGAAGAAAATGCACTCTGATAAAGCAGGCAAAAACTTGGCATATTTTCAGTCACTCCGAGACAACGTTCGGAAACGGAAAACCATCGGAAATATATTTGCCATCAGTTTACAACAATCTACTGACGGTTTGCGAGCATCATACAACATCTCTTTGCTGATTGCTAGATCTGGTAAGCCTCATACAATTGGAGAAGAGCTTATTCTACCAGCAGTAAGAGAGGTTCTACACACAGCTCTACACAAGTCACTTGACCAAATTATAAAAGCTATTCCTCTCAGTGATAACTCTGTTCAGAGAAGAATAGATGAAATGGCTGAAAATATTGAAGAAACATTGTGTAACATGCTTAGGACAACAAAATTTAGTTTACAGTTAGATGAGTCCACTCTGCCAGGCAATGAATCTTTGCTTCTTGCTTATGTTCGTTTCGTCAAAGATGAAAGCTTGGTTCAAGAGCTGTTATTTGCGAGACAGCTTGAAACAGACACAAAAGGGGAGTCAGTATTTCGTGTCGTTGATGTTTTTTTCAAAGAGAAAGACATCCCACTTTCTAACATTCTTGCTTGTGCAAAAGATGGGGCACCATCAATGGTAGGTCGTCATCGTGGCTTCATTAGTTTCTTGAAAAAAGCTGTACCTGGAGTACTTACAGTGCACTGTGTAATCCACAGGCAACATCTGGTCGCAAAAAACCTGAGTGGTAGACTACACAAATCAATGAGTACTGTTATCACAGCAATAAATAAAATCAAGGCACATGCCCTCAATTCCCGACTGTTTCGACAGCTGTACACTGATAATGATGAAGAGTTTGAACGTTTAGTGTTGCACACAGAAGTTAGATGGCTGTCAAAGGGAAACTGCCTGAGACATTTCTATTCACTGTTTGATACAGTTGTTGAATTCTTACAAGACTCCAATTCTGTTCTGTGTGATGAACTAAGAAACATGAAGCATGACATTGCTTATTTGGCAGATATATTCACAAAGTTCAATGAAGTTAATTTGCAGATGCAAGGAAATGAGGCTAATCTAATTACAGTCAAATCAGCTATCTCCACCTTCCTGGCAAGTTACAGTTATTCAAACGAAACATAGCTCGCCATGCACTCTACCAGTTCCCAAGCCTCTCTGAATTGGATAAGGAAAAAGGCATACTATTTGATGACCTTCAAGTGTATTGTACACACCTGGATGAACTGCACAGAGACATGTCTGAGAGATTTGAGGACATTTTATTGCTTGAAATACCAGACTGGGTGATCAATCCATTTCTAAATGTCGACGGTGAAGAAACTGGAGTGGCAGAGGAAGAACTGATTTCCATTCAAAATGACATTGAGCTAAGGCCAATGTTCAAAAAGTCATATCAAGATTTTTGGTTACGAAAAAAAATCTCTGACTGCTATCAAGTGCTGTGGAACAAGGTCAAGATGTACTTTATTGCCTTGCCAACATCATATTTAGTAGAACGGGGCTTCAGTGCAGTCGCCTTGCTTCTTTCCAAGCAAAGAAACCGACTGAAAATTACTGACCGCGGGGATCTACGACTTCTTCTTAGTGAGTTCCAGCCTGATGTTGAGAAGCTTATGTCCCTGCACCAAGCACATCCATCCCATTAATATTAAGTGTGAGACAATGAAGGTTACTGGTGGAATGTTTATTTACTATTCTATGTTGCTGAAACAGTTAAAACTGCTAAAAAATAAATTGGTTTACTAAATTGGGTTTTATTTGTGAAATACACATTTGTGTTTAACCTTTCTCTTTTCAAATTGCAGCATACCAAATATCAAGAAAGAGGTGTTTGTTTCCATATGTGTCTGTGGGGGGCGCTAGGAATTCACTGGGGAGCCAAGGGGACGCCAGCCTGCAAATGTTTGGGAACCATTGCCTTAAACAAACAGACTCACGATCTATTGATGGTACGCTACTAATTGTGAAGGTATTAATAAATTTTTAAACCTGAAATCCTATGAACGACTATTTACTTTTTTAAATGGTGTCGTAGAATGACTCCCGACGATACCATATAACACTATTCGTTGAGGGAACTTCCTTAATTATCTTTAGAGTGCATTTACTGTCTGGCGGCCGATATTATGTATCTTCGATATGCTTAAGAAGTGGAACTGAGCTCAAGGATAATAATATTGCTATCATTAATGAAATAGAGTTTTATTAATAATAACTATAAACAATACACAAAAACGGAAAATATTGACATAAACAGAATGGAAAGGGTCGTGGAGACTCGGGCTAATCCAAGGATTTAAAGGATTAAAAAAAAGGTAAAACAAATATCGAGTTAAAGAGATGGGATGGTTCGATAAACCATTTAAAGCACAGGATAGAATTGACAAAAGGGATCAATACTCAAGGGTGAAGTTTGGCTTACGTAACTTTTGGCACTAGTGGTGCAGTGGAAGGTGGCGCAAAGGAGTTTCGGTCCGCTGGCGAGTTCCAGCCGAAGGGGGGGGGGATAAAAGGATCCTGACGAGGCGTCTTGGGAAGGAGAACCGTTTCTCGACGAACGGCTTGAAGAACAATGGCTGTTCTAGGTTGTTCTCTTCTGAACAAAGGGGGGGGATGAGAACCGTCTCTTGTCTACGGGCTCAAGAACAATGGCTGTTCTAATGTTGTTCTCCTTTGAACAACAGGGGGGGTGAGAACCGTTTCTTGGCGAAGGGCTCAAAACGAACAATGGCTGTTCTAATGCTGTTCTCCTTGAACAACAGGGGGGGATGAGAACCGTTTCTTGGCGAAGGGCTGAAAACGAACAATGGCTGTTCTAATGCTGTTCTCCTTGAACAACAGGGGGGGGATGAGAACCGTTTCTTGGCGAAGGGCTCAAAACGAACAATGGCTGTTCTAATGCTGTTCTCCTTGAACAACAGGGGGGGGGCCTTGGGGACTTGGCGTCGGAAAGGCTCGAACCTTTGGCACTCAAGGAATATTGTCCTCCTTCTGGACAAGTGATGGTGAATCTCGAGGTCGAGGTCCCTTGGCGCACAAAGGAAGAGAGGGTCGTGGTGATGTTTCGCGACGAAAATCTGGATCTCCAATCTGATCTTAGTGGTAAAGTTTCCAAATAAATAGCCAGGACATCTCCTTGGCGTGGGGGAAAATGGAGTGAAAGCTTGGAGGGAACGCACAGCCGGGCCGGAGAACAATGCCTTATCTGTTCGTAAGCCTAACTCGATCTGGCGAGGTCGGCGTATGGGGGCGAACGGGGGGACGATAACCTCCTTGTTTAAACATTGGCATCCGGTAGCTGAGATAAGACTCCAAGCCTCGAATCGAGGATGCACGTGGGCAGCATCATGGTTTTAAAATAATATGGGATAGGAGTTGAAATTAACTCGTTCTATCACAAATGGTTTTATAGTATATTTGTTCTATTCTTCGTCTTTGAGGTTCATTAAAAAATGAATTATATTCGTATCACTTTATTTGATCAAAGTCTACATGTATTGATATTAAGATAATATTTTGTAGAGATCCACCCATATTAATTCGGCATATTTCAAAATATTTACAGAATTTGCTGATTCCAATGCTTCGTGGGATATGTTAATAAAGAGAAATTTGTATTCTAAAAACAGTCATCCAGGCGATGCTCGAATGATATGTTTTTGCTACGGCCAAAAGTGCTACATACGAGGGGCGCTCAATAAGTTTTGCGAATCGGTAGGAAAAAACAGAGGAATGGGGATGGCTGCAGCCGCACGCTCCTGCCTCGTATATTTAAGAAGCAGCAGCTGATCGCAGACTGTCGGTCACAAATTTTTTAACAATGGAGAAGGTTGAGCACCGCGCAGTGATCAAATTTTTGACCAAGGAAGGCAAGAATGCAAAAGAGATCCATGAACGCATGGTTGCAGTGTACACCGAAACCGCCCCTTCCTATGCAACCATTTCTTGCTGGAATAGGGAGTTCCGCCATGGCCGTGAGTCCCTTGAAGATGACCCCCGTCTAGGACGCCCGTCAGACGTGACCAACGAGGACAATGTGGCCCGTGTGGAGAGAATGATCTTCGAAAATCGACGGGTAAAGGTCGAAGAAATCGAGCGAAAACTTGGAATATTACATGAAAGTGTTATCAACATCATCCACAACAATTTAGACATGACCAAGGTCTCTGCCATTGGGTCCCTAGAATCCTCACGCTCCATGATCGCCTTCAACGTCGTCAAAGTCCACAAAGCCAGAGTTGCACAAGCTGCCCTGCGCGAGTGCGGATCCGAGGAGCTCAACTATCACCCCCCTATAGTCCAGATCTGGCCCCTAGCGACTACTTTTTATTCCGCCAGCTCAAGGCTGCACTGCGTGGACGCCGGTTTGGGGACGATAAAGACGTCCAGCTCACCGTCCAGGAGTGGATTGAAGAGCAGTCGGGAGATTTTTGGTTGTCGGGAATTCGAAGCCTCAGGGACAAGTGGCGCAAGTGCATTGAAGTCGAGGGTAGTTATATTGAAAAATAACACTTTTCCTCATATCTCGTTTCCTTATATCCAAATTGCAAAACTTATTCACCGTCCCTTGTATATTGAAGAATAAGATATTTTTTATAGTCTCATCGACTTCTTCGTTGGTTTTCCTGAGGAGTTGAAAAGAAGCGAGAGAAAAAGAGAGATGAGAGAAACTAGAGATGAGAGAAGGGGTTGGGGGACTCAAACAGAAAAACAAGACGCACGGGTAAATGAATTATTAAACTCAAGAAATACTTGAAAGCTCAGAGATCAAAATGATTAGCACAGCAAAATATCACGTGTAATTTCTGAGGCAGGAAGGGCACGCCAAATTATGATTTTGAACTCTTATGGGGAGAATCAGCAAGTGAGTTATAATTACCATGCATACCCTAGTTTGGGGCTGTACAATTTTAATAGGGAAGTTGTTTCATTTTTCTTTTTTTAATCGTGGAAGAGAACCCCGAAAAGATGATGTAATTCACATAAAGTGGAATGACAAAGTATTGCACGACCGAGAGTACTAAGGACAGGTCCTCTTTGGGGGGAAGTTGCCGGGGTAATATTGTGGTTTGAAACCATAAAACGCTTGGAAACCCTTTGTGGATATAAAAAAACCCATTGGTAGGTTCTTGGCTTACGATAGTGTGATATTTTGTGCTGTGAAGACGAGAATGGAAGACAGAAGTGTTTTATTTATTTATTTGAATGATGACGTTTGCATAAATTACGTACACCTGAGGGAGTAGGGACAGCGCGTCGGCCAATACGCGGCCACTCCCTCACATACGCTGAAGTTGTGTGTCAGCTCTCGCTAAGATTAAATTCGGTGCCTGAACGTTAAAAGTTCAATGTTTTATTTACTAGGATAATCGGAGCTCCGAAATTAGTAAATAAAATTATCGAACCAAAGTCATTTCACACTACATAAGATTAGAGTAATAAAAATCTATATACCCAATGCAGTAGGATTATTAAGAGAAATTTGAGGGGTGATTGGAAAATAAAAGTGCAACTCGAGTGAAAAATACAATGTTTAAAATTGATCACTTAAATAAATGAAGAGCGCAAATAACAGCATCTAAAGCCAAGAAGGGCATTAAAATCGAACAAAAATGCCAGCGAAAGAAGATAAGAATTTCAACAGAATTTTTTAAAATATAATAAACACCTGATGAATTATTATGAATTCTCACAAATATAGAAAGCCAAAACTTTGCAGGCACTTTGGGTGAGGAAAAATTGCAAAGCACCTGCAAAAAATTGTATATCAATTCATCTTATAAATAAAATGGTCGATGCGTTAGCGATAGAGTTTTAGAAGTGTCGGTTTAGGCACCAATATTGTGAATGAGTTTGTCTTTTATACTGATTAACTGAATACCATATCAAAATTTGCCAAGCCAAGAAGTTCGGTGGATTATTGACTAAAGTTTAAGGAAGAATAAAGCTAGAAATGCAATGTTTTTCAGTAGGTCGATAAATTCCAAAAGCGCGACAATGTAAATAAATATAAACCTATACTAATGGGAATGAAAAATAAAGAATATACATAAATATAACAAAAAATGTCTTCATCGACTTCAAAATATATGTCACATCGAAAAGTTTATTTGCGATATTAGCAAATATTGGAAGATTCTAATACAACAAAGAGATCTTGGAGGATACCCCTTCACACCAAAAGGTCTACTTTGAAAGTAGGTTCTTAAAAGTGTTCAATTATGAGAAAGCTAAAATGTAGGAAGTATAGATCTAGTAAATACTTTGTGGGAGGGGGTATGTGCAAGAGTTGGCATAGTGCGTGAAAAGAACTAGGTAATAAAATAAAGTGACAAGGATTTTAATAAGAATTTGCCTCACATTGGAATATCTCAGTGTTTCTAGTGTTCCCTTTGGTTAATAAATGTTTACTGCGCCATAAATATTCTTTCTTAAATCCTGCCAACTCTTCTTTATCCTTAGGGACGTTTTTCTACTGTAATTTAGTTCAGATCGGTGATAGACATTTTCCTTTCAAATTCATCGATCCCTTTGTTGGATATAAAATACTTTACGTTGTTACTTTCGGTTATTAGTGTGCAGTATCTTTGCTTATTATTCTTTGGAAGGAATATTGATTCAATAATTTATTTTTAATAATAGTGATCGCGAACTCTATAATCTTAATAATTATAATCGTTTTCATCCTAATAAATTAATATTCAGCCATGTGTTTCATCCATAATTTTACGTTTTTCACTTAATTTCTTGGAACTTTAAGCACTATTTCTAACCATTCACTTGTTTAGCCATTTCTGGATAGAAGAGTTTTTTTCAGTAATATAAAACCCCATGCCCATAGTTTTAAATACTTGACAAGCTCTGCTGACCAAAAGTTGCGTGGTCTCAGTTATACTGATTTATGACCTTACGACCAACAAAATTTTCAATAATTCCCGGAACAACCTTGGCAGGACCTTGGCAATTATTAAATTCGAAAGGGAATGTAAAACAACATTAAGGTTTTAGATTCCGTTAAAATCGGCTGAATAATTATGAGGTTATTGCCCAATAATTCGCAAGCTAACCTTAGGAGGACTTTAGCAAATATATCATTTGAAAGAAAATGTAAAACAACTTAGGGGTCTCAATTTGTTTTAGGATTTGCGGAAGAGTTATGATGTTATTGCCAGAAGAAAGGAATTCCCAGGATAACCTTTGGTGGTGGTGGTGTAGGTGGTGGTGGTGTTGGCAGTATAGGTGTAAATGGTAGTGGTGTAGGTGTTGGTGATGTAGGTGGTGGTGGTGTAGATGGTGGTGGTGTAGGGGGTAGTGGTGTAAGTGGTTTATGTGGTGTAGGTGTAGGATATATAGTTGTTGGCGGTGGCGTCTGTAGGTGGTGGGGGTGTTGTAGGTGGTGGTGGTGATTTAGGTCGTGGTGGTCAAGGTAGTGGTGGTGCTGTATGTTTGATGAGTGGAGGGGGGGGGGTGTAGGTGGTGGTTGTGTAGGTGTTGTAGCAGGTAGTGGTGTAGGTGCTGGTGGTGTAGGCTATGTAGTTAGTGGTGGTGGTTTAAGTGGTGGTGATGCAGATAGAGCAACTAGTGGTGTTCTGGGTGGTGTAGGTGGTCGTAGTATAGGCAGTGGTATTGATAGTGGTGAAGCTGGTAGCGGTGTTGTAGGTGTTCTGGGTGGTGTAGGTGGTCGTAGTATAGGCAGTGGTATTGATAGTGGTGAAGCTGGTAGCGGTGTTGTAGGTGTTGGTGGCGTAGGTGTTGTAGGTGTTAGTAATATGGGCGTTGTAGGTGGTGGTGTAGGCATTGTTATGCATGTGTTAGTGCAGTCAGTGGTTATGTAGGTGGTGTAGGTGGTGAGTGTAGTTGGTCTTTCTTTAGGTGGTGGTGTTGTGGGTGGTGGTAGTGTAGGTGGTTGTGGTGTAAGTGGTTGTGGTCTAGGTGATGGATACTAGGTTATATATGTGGTGGTGGTCTAGGTGGTGTTAGTGTAGGTGGTTGTGGTATATATGGTTGTGGTACAGGTGATGGTGTTGTAGGTCGTGGTGGTCTAGGCGATGTATGTGTTGGTGGTGTAAATGGTTCAGCTATAGGAGGTGATAGATTAGATGGTGGTGGTGTATGTGGAGCTGGTGTATGTGGCGCTGGTGAATGTTGTGTTGGTGTAGGTGATGGTAGGGTAGTTGGTGTAGCTGGTGATGGTGTAGGTGGTGTAGGTTGTCTAGTTAGGGCTGGTGTAGTTTGTGTAGGTGATGGTGTAGGCGGTGTAGCTAGTGATGTAGAAGGTGTAGGTAGTGTAGTTGGTGTTGGTAGTTTAGCTTGTCGTGTTTGAGTTTTTGGTGGTGTAGCTGGTGTAAGTGGGGGTGGTGTAGCTGGTGTAAATTGTGGTGTTGTAAGTGTAGGTGGTGGTTATGTAGGTGTTGGTGGTTGTGGTGGTGATGGAGGTGATGGTGGTGTAGGTAGTGGTTGTGTAGGTGATGTAGGTGGTGGTTGTGGGGGTGTTGTATGTTGTGGTATAAGTGGTAGTGGTGTAGGTGGTGTAGATGATGTAGGTGTTAGCGGTGTAGGTGGTTGTGGTTTAGGCAGTGATGGTGTAGGTGGTAGCGGTGTAGGTGGAGGTGGTTTAGGTGGTTGTGGTCTAGGCGATGTAGTTAGTGGTGTTGCAGGTGGCGATGGTGAAGGTGGTAGTAGCGTAAGTTGTGTAGGCGGTGCAGGCGGTGCAGGCGGTGATGGTGTTGTTGTTGGTGGTATAGGTGGTGTAGGTTATGTAGGTATTGATAGAGAATGCAAAATAACATAAGGCTTTCAAATTACGTTAAAATCGGGCAAATAGTCACAATGTTATTACCAAAACAAAAAAAAAAGCAAACAGGGACCGTCCGACCGATATAGTGAGATGTAGAGTCGGCCGCGACTAAAAAGTCAAGTAATATCTCGACACTTTAGATTTTTCGGCCTTTAATTTCGGTACGTTTCTTAACAATTCATATAAGCGTATTTTGCCTCTGACCTGAATGAATCTCTGCCTTGATTTTTCTGAAAACGAAAGTTCAGGCAGTGTGCGTGTTCAAATGTGTATATGTGTGAGTGAATGTCCTTGTGAAAAAAAGCGAAAGAGATACATATAGAGAAACAAAATTATTCAGAGGGAACTTTGGTTATTTAATTACTGACGTCATTTGCAGGAGCTAGAAAACCAGGTTGCCTGACATCAGGTCATAAATTCGAGTCAGAAACTGTGATAATTTGGCTTTCATTGTTACCTCTAATTATAGCGTAGGATTTCTATATTGAAAAATGGGTTTACACCAGGATTTAGTAGGATCTTGGAAAATAAGATTTGCTATTAGTCCCAGAGAAGAAAAAGATATGAAATGTTCTAATTGTAAAAGGCAAGGACCCAATGAACTGAGCCAAAGTCATGACTTTTATGAATATAATATTTGTTTTTACTTCCATCCTTTCAATTATCTTGACCCTTTGGGTACCCAGGGACACAATAAATGTCCCAATTTGTAGAAGAATGGTATCACAGTCGATGTTTTGTAGTTGAAGATAGTAGTTCTGAAATAACTAATGTTTTTAGTACAATATTTTGCTTCTCAAATCTATTGTGTTCTAAATGAATGAAAAACACGAATGAGTTTATAAAGCTTTCAATGGCTACCCTACCAAGATTCTCCAAGGGATCTATCACTAATTAGACACTCAAATTTGAAATATAGTGAAAATTTTAGAATTCTTTCCTATTACAGAATCGTTTATCAGGCCTAATGGATTCTGCATTTCTTTTCTGAGAGGAGCTGACACTTCGCAATAGATTTTATGGCCCCTAAATTAAACAGGATTTCGAACATTTTCTTTTTTCCTTCTCAAATCAGGCTCAAATTTAAAGCAAATACAGATGCTCTTTTGTTACTGCGCGTGCGTAATGAAACAATCAGATCCTTGGAGGAAAGGAAAAATACAGAGATTAAGTCCGGAAGCGTAAATGTATAAAATAAATATATGAAACGCTTAAATGTCTGACATAAAGGCAAGATTCTAAATTTTATGATTGGGTTTATTTTTTATGGAACCTGCTAGGATCTTTCATGAGTCATAAATAAATTACATTTTAGTGTTAATATACGAAAGTTCGTTTTATTAGAGTTAGGATGAGAAAATTACGAGGAAGAGAAATAACATCAAATATGAATTATCCACTAAAATATTATTGAGAAGATAGGACCTTTTTAACGGGAAAATAACGCCAGTTCTGATTATCTTTAAATTGCATTTTTAAAAAATGAATAACCGGAGAAAAATAAATTAGCTCGTGGGCATTTTTAATGTTTTCAGGAAAATATTATTTATGCAAATATGCTGCTTATAACCCATCCTTAAATTACCATTAGGATTCAGTCCTAATAGGAAAGGGGTTTGCATTTTAAAAAGATGTGTGATTAATGTATAGGTTTTAGACTCTAAGACAGAACTCATTTTGATTACAATTAATTACCCTCCTTAACTGGAACGAAATATTTGCGGCGCTAAATAATTATTTTTTGGAGGGGAAATGATTTATTGAGGATGTACGGCTTTTGCTCGGAGAGCTTCTGAGGCAAGCTCCAAGATTTTTCCAAGGCTCGTATGAATAACTGAGAAGCA
This sequence comes from Ceratothoa steindachneri, assembly GCA_963969495.1. Lineage (NCBI taxonomy): Eukaryota > Metazoa > Arthropoda > Malacostraca > Isopoda > Cymothoidae > Ceratothoa > Ceratothoa steindachneri. The sequence continues at coordinate 15,766,165 of OZ018324.1, read as the reverse complement.
ATACGAATGAATCAAAATATCTATCTATTATTGAGTACACAATGTTCCCCGACTGCGAAGAAAATATGGTATATAAAGAATTATAACAGAGTCTGATGGTGGTTTTAAATTGGGTAACGACCTCGAAAAAGTGCCCAAGGTAAGGCGGAAAGGCCGCAGCTGTAGACAGGTTAATGTTATTGAAGTTCAAAAGATTGAATCTTTTGTTAGTATCTGGTAGGGCCGATGTGATGAGAAAGAGGTATACGAAATATCAGCGACAGAGAGGGAAATAGACGCGGGATAGTGACATACAGAGACAGTGGAGGTCAGTCAGATACAGAAAGAGACAGGAGAAGAAAGAGACAGGAGAAGAAAGAGAGAGAGAGAGAGAGAGAGAGACAGAGGGAGAGAGAGAGAGAGAGAGAGAGAGAGAGAGAGAGAGAGAGAGAGAGAGAGAGAGAGAGAGAGAGAGAGAGAGAGAGAGCAAGCGTTAAAATGAAAGTAGGCACTTTATAGACCTTACCATCCTAAACGAGAAAGTGTCTTTTGAGAGGTGGAGCTTAACGATTCCGATATATTTTCTTTAATGTATATCGTGGGTATGAGAAAAGTGGAGAGAAAAGAAGTAGGTTCTCACACTCGCAACAGTGGGTACGAAAATCTGAAAAGATAGTCGAGTTAAAATATAGAATACAACTAGGAATTTTGGTAATTATAGGATAATTTAGTGCCTTCATTTGAATTCAGATTTAATTACTATAAGTTACGATAACTTTATCTAACCATTTTAAAGTGTTTTACGCTACAACTATACAACTGGAAACAATTTCCTCCGATAACTTGTTCCATAAATTACCTATGTATTTTGTTTTAGAAACAATTTTCTTATAAACTTGTTCCAAATGGTTTAAGAACAACATTGTCTCTATTGTTACGTGTAGAATATTTTTTGATTTCAAACCAGATTGAATAGTCCACAGATGGGCCTCAGTCACTCTATTAGAATCAAACTCCGAACGAAGAGCTGAGCGCCTGATAAAGGAAGCAAAGCCAATGGAGAGTGAGAGGAAGAAACGCCAAAATTTCATCGGAATGGAAGAAAGAAAATTATCAGAATGAAGAAAAATATGCGCATACTGGACGGAGTTGAAATTCTCCTGTTTCCACTGAGTGAGTTTGAGACCCTAGAAAAGGGTATATCCTTAATTTTAGACTTTTTTCTGTCTAATTTTTTCCACTTTTTCCACACCCCATAAGCATTATAACTCGATCACCACATTTCTAAAGTTGGCCGTAGTAAACCCCGGAAGGAAGCCTTAATTATGAAGCAGGAAGAAGAAAGGGACTTAGGAACACGAGCCCAAAATTTATTGGATGCGCGTAATAGCAGTAGGTCTGTTTAGGTGGAGTGGTCGAGGAGTGCCTCCATAATATACAGTTATATTAAAAGACATAGGTGGTGCGAAAGAAAGAAAATAACTTTCCTGACACAATCTCTTTTCAGATTGCAAGGAAGGACGAACAATAAATATTGATTGAGGAGAGACTCAGAAAAAAACACTGAGCGGCCTTAACGTTTGCACTGGATAAGAATATGTAGAGAACGCCTCCAGCCCAGCGTAAAGAGGGCAGACTCAAATTTCTCCGTTTACTCTTAAGGACATTTGACAAAAGGAACAAAACCCCAAAGAGGAAAAATCATCGAAACGTTATATGAAAATCTCAAAGTTGTTCTAATCCGAATCCTGGACGTATCGAAAGGATACATCACAATCTGACACGCAGAGCACAATGTAGAAGGAATAATTTCAGCAGACCGAGGAGAAATAATAAAAACAATCGGACTTGAATTAAAAGCTTCACCCCAAATTACAGCCAACAGGAGCCTCATATGTAAAAAATAGACATATGGTTAGGCTCACACTCAAAGGAGTAAATAAGAACAGAAATTGAATCAAAACAACCAGAAATTGAAATCTAGGAAGTTATAAAATATAGAAACCACTCCTGTTTTCAAAATAGTGTGCACCAACAAACAAATGGTGAACAAAATCTGCCAGAACGGGTTGCTACTGTTTGGCATGAGGATCTCACCAGAAAATATAGAAAGAAAGACGCACATCAATATACACATGTGCTTCAACTGTTATAAGATGGAGGATCACACTACAAGGAATTGCGCCGAAAAAGAACAAATCCGCTCTAAATGCGCCCAACGAGGGCCTTTTTGAAAGAACTGTGCCCAAACGACGGAAAATAAATGACTCAATTGAGGCGGTCCACAACGGACAATGGTAACGGCTTGCCCCAAAGAGAAAGAAATAATTCTAAGGAAAGAGAATGAAGAGAGAAACAAAATCGAAAACAAGAAAAACTCAACCACCGCAGGAGTGTCCAAAACCACAGTACAACAGATGAGGGCGAATAAAACTCAGCTCACAATAACAAATCAGTCCTCAATGGAACTTCTTACGTCCATACCATACGCGCACTTGATGAACAGAGGCAAACCAGGAAACTTCTTCGATACAGTCAACACATTGCTCACAAAAATGGAATGATAAAGATGTGATTCCCGAAAAATCAACTGACCTCAGAAATATTAAACCTAAGTGTGGCTAAACCCATGGGGGGGGGGTGAAACCTAAATCAAGAGGCAGCAGACCTAAGAGTGAATGTCAGTGACGAATACCCCATACCGAGGGGAAAAAATAACATGACATCATCAAAGTTTTACATTAAGGAAGGGCGAAATGGGCCTACAAAGGGAATACGGGAACGCCCGATGAGGATAAGTATGTTGTGGAAAATTTACTCTTTAATGGCCGAATCGGAATTTTCCCTGGCCATTGCATCACCTTACACCGTAACACATACAAAGATTTTTTAGGTGGGAAGCATTAGGCTGGTGACGTCAAAGCAACCAAGAGGTCCACCAGACAATTAATAAAGGACAACTGAAACGAAACATAGTGGAGAATGGCTCACCATTCCTTCTCCAAATTATCAAAAACAGAGGGAATGATGACCCATTGATTTACAAGTAGCGTGATAGCGTTCAAAAAGGAGATCTATCTCCCATCAAACTAGAGTAACTGAAAAAGGAGTAAATGAACCTTAAAATGACAATAACTGACGGCTAATAGAATTTCCTTAATTAAAATAATGATACCGATCAAGAGTTCCGAACAAGACCAACATGATGGATAACAGATGTACACTTCAAATAGTGAAAGCATACGAGGTCAACTACAATTTACGAACAGACAACCTAAAATGAAAAAAATCCTAAAGGGGAAATGCTAAGTGAAACCAAAAGAAATAAGCTAAAACAAACAGTCAATACAAACAAATAAATGCGAAAATAAACAAAATAAATCAAGCTAAAACTCAAACACAGAAAAATAACGGCATGAATGTTGCAGATTACACCGAATGCAACAGTGAGTAAATGAAAAATATTGAGAGATAAGACGGTCCACCCGTCAAGCTAATTAAAGAAGTATACAGAGGGAATATAAATAACAGTGAGAGCTATAGAGAATAATCAGATCTTCTGATAGCTATAAAGCAGAATAGCTTAGGGGCTCTGAGTATGAAAAAGGAAGAATAAATGACAAATAGATGCAGTATGGTGGGTCAGAATCTACATCAATCAGCAGGTTACCCATATTTTGAGCATGTGTACTCCTTTTAATCTATGACTACAGAGATTGCTCATTCTGCCTCCTCACTAAACTTTTTATCTCTAAATTTTTTTTTCATCTTCTACTATAAACCTTATACGAAACTTTGCTCCAGACTTCCTACCAGGCACTTTCCTCTCACTTCACTTGAGCCCAAGGTCAGAAGTGTGCGAAGTTTCTTAAGGAACAAGTCAGCCGCAGGCCTCTTTCCGTTACCCTTCCCTAATCGTGGGGGGGGGGCAGAGGGGAGGGGCTTAAAAAATTACCCCACTTAAAAAATGGACCATATTATCTATTCCTCTCAAAATTTAAAAAACTTAAATTAATTGGCCTCTTATACGTCTAGTTTCTAAGCTTAATGGGTTTAAACATTTTACCCTAGATTAATAATTTTGATTTTTTAGAGATGGGATTAGTTTTATGTCCCTAGCTTGAACTTCTTCCAATCTATGTGGTGACCAAACATGTGCACAGTACTTTAGCTGAGGTCATACGAGTATCAATGCGTTATACGTGTTTAAAATTATTGTCTCGTATTTCAAAACTTAATTGCTTTTAATGTAACCTAGTATGTGTAAAGCCTTCTTTCCCCCCTCTATGCATTGCTAAGAATATTTATGATCGTTTTGCACATGATTGCCGAGGTCTTTTTCCTTTCCTGCGACTGCCATTGTTCTGTAAAATAACTTGTAGTCGATCTGAGATTATTATTGACAATGAGCATTATTTAGCATTTTTTTAGATTTAATTGGAAATCCCACTGCAAGAACAAACTAGTCACCCGATAAATATCATTTAGAAAATCTTTTATATCCTCTTAACTATTTATATAAACCCAACTTACAGTTATCAGCAAATTTTAGACACCAAACGCATATCTATATCGATACGTAAATTCTAAATAGCAAGGTGACTAGGACCAAACACTGTGGAACTCCACTAGTATCAGATGTTTAGTCGTACACCATTCTATCAATTACTGATCTCTATTTGTTGTCAGTTATCGAGTTTTCGATTAAATTTGCTATTTTTTCGACAATTCATAATTCTCTAATTTTAGATACTAACTTCTTGTGTTACACCATATCGAAAGCTTTTTGAAAGTCTAACTACAAAACATCAACTGAGTTCTTATTATTGTAAATTGAATTTATATAATGGAAAAATTCTAAGAGATTAGTTAGATAAGATCTATGTTTCCTGAAGCCATGTTGTGAGTCACGCATTATTCCGTTCAGTTCGACATGTTTAACTACTTTTTCGGCAATGAAGCATCGGTAATTGCTGACTATCTCCTTGCAGCCTCTTTAAATATTGGCGTAACATGAGCTAGCTTACAATCTTCAGTGACAATTCCAATTTCAAGAAAGGAAGTAAATATTTTGATAAGCTTCTCAACATCAGTAAGAAAGCATTTTATTGATTCTAAAAGATTATTAGTTGAGGACCTGTTATTTGGTACAGGGCTAAAATTCCCAGTTTATTAGTTGAAACTGTTGCAAAACAATCATTCTATGTATGGTCTATAACTCTATCTTTGAATTGTAAACAATTTTTTATTTTAATTGATCTAGTACTACCTTTGGTTCAATTCCTATTGTTTACTAAAAATTCTTTGGCAGTTGATTTACCATTTAAGGCCAGTCTACTTTCCTCATTGCGGTTGGCTCTTTTAGTTTCCGCTTTAACTTTTCTCCTCAGTTGACCCTCCAGCAGTCAAGGCTGTATTTTTTCAAACATAAGCCTCCTGGTGGGCAAGAAAGATAGAGTTATAGAGTGGTCAATCATTTCCAATTGGATATGACACGACCACCCACCTAATTGCAGTAAAGTTGGCCGGGTCATACAGTATAGGCTGTAAGAACAAAGGCTTTCTCCCTTAATCTCCTAAGCTCGGAGGGAGAAGAGATCATGTGCTCATAGCGAGCAACACGACAAAAACAACAATCCTTAGCTGAAGTTATTTTCTTTACTGCTTTCAGACTTGTTATATTGGAATACTTTGTAAGCTTTGTCTCTGCCTCTAATGTTTTTCTCACTTGTTTTTGTTATCTATTTAAGGGTATTTAATAATACTAATTTCACACGATTTTGACGGAATGAATTGAGATTGTGTGGTTTCTTTTGGGCAATAACCACTTATTACTAACACAAGATTTAAAATCAAATCATTGTCTGTAGTTAAAACAATACCCAGGATATCTTCACCTCTTGTAGGTTCTCTCACCTCTTAAGTTAAAAGGTATTGATTGGATCTATAAAATTAAGTAATTTGTACTATTTGGGGTCAGCGGTATTAGTTGATCATTTTACTCATAATTTATCATCAATAATTATAGATATTTGTTATTATTGTTATTAATCGTATTTGATATATAGTCATATAATCGATTATCTATATATAAGGTTTGGTAGAGTTTTCTGTCAGCTATATATACATACATGTTTCTTTCAAGATTTATCTCAACTCCAATTAATTCGAATTACAAACATTTATTACATTTTATAAGCTGAAAATACTCTCGTAGATATAAACCACTCTTTCACCCTCTTTTCCAAAGCCGTTATTATGAAACATTTTATAACTTTGCACTTGAAATTCACTACCAAAATCTTTTGAGTGGCAATGGATCCCCGTCTCTTTGATGTCATTTATGAGATATGTTTCAAATGCTATCAAAGCTCCTATATCGGAAATCTATTTCCAATAGATCTGTCATTAAAAAAAATAGCTTTTAGGTGAGTTACCTGATTACTTGTCTTTATCGTTTCCCGAAGGTAGAGGGGAAGTATTACTGGAGCAGTTCTCGAGGATATCGTACAAGCTCAAGTTCATCAGATCCTCGTGTAATTGCTTGCCTTTCGGGCTAAGTTGAGTTCCATCGTGACAGAAATATTTTTGATTGTCCATGAAATTCAACCTAAGGTCGCCAAAACTCAAAGTTCCTACTTTACTATATTCTTCGCGTGCGTTTGTTGATTCCAATTGCTTTAATAAAAGTTTTCATCTTAGCTTTAACTCTGTGTTCTGTCATCAACTAATCCTTTGTCCGTTTTTGATTTAATCTTTCTGACCATTTCTGTAGAGTCATTGAATATTTTTGTGGTTCCTGAGTTTTTTGCCTAAGCTTAAATTATCTCTGCCAAACGTAAATGTGATTCCAAAATTATAACATTTCAATTATTTTATAGGTGGGATATAACAGTTTACTCAAAGTCGCCGCCCTCATCTTCTACCGTTGACTCAAGACGGCTCCGAATCTTGTCGCATTTTCTTAAGGAGCCCTCAGACGCCTGCTTAAATCTTGTCGCATGTGTTCTCCACTGCGTCTCTTCTCTTTCTTAATGTATCAGAAACAGCGGTTGGTCTCCTTCTCAACCATGCCCCACACATAGTAATCAATGGGATTAAATTCGGGGAATTAAGAGACCAGAAAGTGCCGCTGGTGAAGTCGTTTAAAGCCTCTGCCACTCACTTCTGACTCTTTCCAGAGGTGTGGCCTTGCAGCAACATTCCTGACAAGCCGGGGTTTAATCCACAGTTTCCATCAACTCCACATAGCCGTGCCGTTGGAATCATGCAAAAGACCATGGTCAGAGATGATGAGAATCATGACATCACCCCGAAAGGAGACAAAACTAAATACCATCACAGTTGGGGTATAGGTCGGGTTACCATTTTATAGGTGTGTCACCTGTTTATGGTTCACGATCCTATTTATTGGGTAGAGAAGGTTAGGCGGTCTTACATCTAAGTTAAGTCTGACTCCAAAGTGTTCTTTTGGGTAATCTGCTTATAGGATAGGTTCGAATGGTAACCTGGTTGTTGCTTGGCATAGGGAAGGACTCCGAATAAAAATGGCGGTTTTGTAGGCTTTAAAAATCATCAAAAGAGCCCGAATACATTGTATATAATGTACTGAATTCAATCGATTTTTTTTTTAGTTCGATGTTTAACGCTAAAGGGCGATCAATAAAGTTATAAATAAATAACTAACGATTAATCCCCTATTCGCTTAGAACCGTATTTGATCGCCCTTGAGAGTTAAACATCTAACTAAAAAAAAATCGATTGAGTTCAGTATATTATATACAATGAATTCGGGCTATTTTGATGATTTTTAATGTCACTTTAGAAAAAATAAAAATGTATCGGTGAAAATTCAAAGCCGTTGGATAGAATATAGAGGATATAACATTAACGCGATATATATAAATATATATATATCAGTGAACAACAAAACGAAATCCTTTAATGACGCCATCGGTAAAATCTTAGGTCCTAAATCTGAATTAACCATGAAATTTGAAACAATGAATCCCTCCCTTCCCTATATTTACTAACTACTGAAAACCCACACAAAAGGTATTCCATTACGACCAAATATTTCTTGCATTGGCTCCCATGAGCTATTCAAATGGCTTGCTGGAATTTTATAAAATGCGGTGAGGAGAATCTCTCATTCACATATTATCCACTCATCTGACCCTTTTTTCAAAATTAAAAATCTCGATGAAGTACTTGTTTTTTCGAGAATCCATCCGAATCTGGATATTAAACCACCTTTACCTATCTCTAAAATGATTAAACTAGTGCACTTATGTGTAACTGATAATGTGTTTTCAGCTGAAGATAGGTTTTCCGCCAAAAAATATGGTCTAAGCATGGGAAACCCTCTTTTCCCCATCCTATGCAATCTTTTTATGGAAAAATATGAAAAAACCCTCCTCCTTAGCATCCATTACAAATCTCTTATATTGTTCCGATCTGTAGACGAAATCCTATTGGCATGGCCATTAGATAATAACAATTTCAATGAATTTTTCCACAACCGGAATTCGTTACACCCATAGATAAAATGCAAAGTAGAATGGGAACAGAACAATTCCTTACCGTTTCTGGACGTAATAATCCACCGTTTAAATAATCAGATACAGTGCTCAGTCTTTCGAAAATCTACAAAGTCAAATGCTTACATAAATTTATTCTCATTACATGACAAATCTGTTAAGATATTTGTTCTTTCTTCCCTTTTTCTCCGAGCCTACAGAACATACGACCCAATCTTCCTTCAGGATGAAATTAACCACCTTATCTGCAATTTCATCGAACTAAAATACCCAATTTACTTCATAAGCACATGTCATTCAAAACACGGAAAAACATTTATTCCAGCTCCGCACCGCGAAGGAACGAATTTAAAAAAAATATATTAGTTTCCCATATGCTTCAGGCTTAAAACCTTAACGGAACTAACATAAATATTACATTTAAATATTCAAATACTATACCAAAATCCTTGAGTAAACTGTGTCCCATCAATCAAAACGCTGGCGTATACCTTATACCATGACATAATTACAATTTGTCATACATCTGAGAGTCGGGCCATTTTAATAAGAGGATAAAAAAATAGCAGGCAGATATAAGAAGAGGTGCAATTTCTTCAAGTCTCTTTACGCACATGCAAATTTACGACCATAGAATTGATTTCAATTATTTATAAATCAAACCATTATATTGAGAGGAGAATTACAGAATCTATCGTCATTACCAAAGTCGATAATTTTAATTCATCCGAAGGGCAATACAAATTCAACAAATATATCTCAAATAAGGTCACCAATCTTATTTATAAGCCGCTGGAACCAATTGTTCTCGGAGATTAGTAACTTACCCCAGAATCTACCTAAATATTCGTTTTTCCAGTTTGTTTTCTCTATTTTCATTTTGTTTAGTATTTTTTTTGCCTTTATATACTTAACCCGCTTGCCTTGCTTTTTTATTACACATTTGAAAATGGCATCCATAACACTGGTCAACAAATTTTCACTTTTGTTTCTGCTGACTCAAGTTTAAGACCTGTTCTTGTGGAATTCGGGATCACTGAGTTTAAAAATAGTAATAGTTTTCTTCTATCACGTCAAGTTTTTTATTTATGAACTAGTCGACATTGGTTCCACTCATAGTAGAAGGCTATCTTACGACCAAGTGAACGGAAGTGGATGCTTTGGTATTCTTCTTATTTTATTTTATCTACGAGGGGCGGTCAATAAGCTTTGCGAATCGCTAGTGCAAAACAGAGGAGGGGGGGATGGCTGTTTGTGGGGGTGTTAGGACAAATTATGACAAATCAGGACGTGCAGCCGAACGCTCCTGCTTGGTCTATTTAAGAAGCAGTAGCTAATCTCATAGCGTGAGTCGCATTTTTTCAACAATGGAGAAGTTGAGCACCGCGCAGTGATCAAATTTTTGACCTAAGGAAGGCAAAAATCCAAAAGAGATCCATGAAGGCATGGTTGCAGTGTACACCGACACCGCTCCTTTCTATGCAACCATTGATCGATGGAATAGGGAGTTCTACCATGGTCGTGAGTCACTTGAAGATAACTCCCGTCTAAGATGCGCGTCAAACGTGACCGACCAGGACAATGTGGCCCGTGTGGAGAGGATGATCTTCAAAGATCGACGGGTGAAGGTCAAAGAAATCGAGCGAAAACTTGGAATATCACATGGAAGTGTTATCAACATCATCCACGACAATTTGTCCATGACCAAGGTCTCTGCCCGTTGGGTCCCTAGAAACCTCACGCCCCATGATCGACTTCAAAGTCTGAAAGTCCACAAGGCCAGAGTTGTCCAAGCTGCCCTGCGCGAGTGCATATTCGAGGAGCTCAACCATTCCCCATACAGTCCAGATCTGGCCCCCAGCGACTACATTTTATTCCGCCAGTTCAAGGCTGCACTGGGTGGACGCCGGTTTGGGGACGATGAAGAAGATGTCCAGCTCGCCGTCCAGGAGTGGATTGAACAGCGGTCGGGAGATTTCTGGTATTCGGGAATTCGAAGCCTCAGGGACAAGTGGCGCAAGTGCATTGAAGTCGAGGGTAGTTATATTGAAAAATAATAAAACACTTTTCCTCATATCTCGTTCCCTTATATCCGGATTGCAAAACTTATTGACCGCCCCTCGTATGTATTTAGACTTCTTTTTATGCACATCTAGATATATGAAGCAATTGTGTATAATATAATTTTGTGTTTTTTCAGAATTTTTTTATGAAATAACATTCAGTAGTATGGCCTCATTACGAAGGAAATGTTTGAATTTCCCTGATTCTTTTTGCTATATATGTGGTTGTTTTACTGCACCTTTTCAAAGAATGACATTAGTATTTGTGTGAAAAGAGCATACTTAGCTTACCTTAAAATTAAATTAGGTGATCAGGATAAACCATTGGCCCCGCACAATGTTTGTAAACCATGTGTCAAAAATCTACGCCAATGGACAAAGGGCACAAGGAAACAACTAGGATTTGGCATTCCTATGGTGTGGCGGGAGCCAAAAAAACATGAAAACAATTGTTACTTTTGTCTCCCAAAGACTTCTGGTTATAGCAGGAAAACGCGACATAAAATAAGTTGCCTAAATCTTGATTCAGCAATTCGTCCAGTGCTAAATTCAGATGACATTCCAGTAATTGTATTCTAGGAACTTCCTTCACTGGCGATGTAAGTGATATACGTGGATCTGATGTTAAGCAATGAACTTGACAGTGATCCAGACTTTGTACATACATCGACACAAGAACGTGGAAACTTCAGACAATTAGAAATGGATGATTTATTTATAGACCTAGGCCTGTCAAAAGAGTTAGCAGAAGTGTTAGCTTCTAGACTTAAAAAGAAGAATTTGTTGCAGGAAAAAACAAATATAACTTTATATCTGAACAGGGAGAGAGATCTCTTGGCATTCTTTAAAACTGGAGATAATTTTTTTTAGTGTTGTGTTTCCTGGCGATATCCCTCATTTAGTCCGTCCACCTAGGTTGCGGAAGCATTTTGTACGAGATTCTGCGGACGCATCTTTCGTCAGCTTGAAGGAGGAGATTAGTGATCTTGTCGATCTCCTCAGCAATTTCCTCAAGATTACCGTCGTCCAGGTCAGCTGCTTGGTAGGTTCTGAGCATTTCTCTCTACTGCTCCCAGTTAGCTGTCGGGTAACCCTTCCTAAGTGTGACGGACTTGAGCATAGGCGCAAGCGAAATAGTGGTGATAATTGGGATATGATCGCTCGGGACCACTGGGCCTGGGGCGTTGGCTATGTTGAAGGGGAATTTTGGACTTGCCAAAACAATGTCCGGTTTTGTCGCCGAGCATTGGGTTAGGTAAGTTGGGAAGTCTGGTCCAACCTTCTGAGCTTATTTCTCTCAAAATGTAGCTCCAGGTTTCGTCCTCTTTGGATCGAAGCGCCTGTAGCCAGATGCATGGCAACAGGCGTTTAGATCTCTGCCTAGCAACGCTAGCCTTCTGTGCCTGAAGAGGATGTAGAAGTTGTTGATCGGTAGGTATTCTCGCCTGGGCGGCTGGTAGGCTTCTGCCACAGTTAGACTTCCAACCAGGGTTGGGATTTCGACAGCCACCAATGATTCGTTTAAGTCCGGTAGCGTTTTGGATTTAATGTTTTTCTTGATAGCGATGGCGCAGCCATCGTACCTTTCTTGTGTGTGATTTTTTTTATAACTGTATAGTTGCGTATATTTATAGTGTCAGTGTTTGTGTTGATTCCATGTTCTGTATGAGAATGATGTTCCGGTCCTCTTTACAGAAGATATTTCCGTAAAGAATGAACTTTTCCTTTCATCCATTCACATTCAGTGTGAGTATTTTTAGAGCGTTGTTTATGTTTTCCATGTTTTCTTGTTCTTGTGTTTTTGTATTTGTTGTGTCTTAGTTGTAGTTTTCTTTGCTGTTTTTTTATTTTCTTAAAATTCTGCATCACTTAGGGTGATTCAAGAGTCTTTATGTAGTTTCACTTTGCCTTCCAGCATTGCTTGCTCAATGTCTGTTTCTTTTTCTGTTGCTGGGTAGGTCGACCTTATTGTTTTTTGTTGTATACCCTGAAATATCTCCTTGGAGGAGGTCTATCTCCTCTCCACCGTATTTGTAATTACGTTTCAAGGTCTTCGACCTACTTCTCGAGCTTACGAGGCGCTTGGTCGACCCGTTTTCGACCTCCTTAGCATTAGATTCCGAGGACAATTAGTTGGCTAGGTTGCCTTCCACTTGCTTTATTTTCCTTGCTGCTCTTCTTCCTTCTTTTCACGACGTTTTTGTGCTTCTAGTCTAGGATCTGTCTTAGTAGAGTTTGCTTTTTTAGTCGTACGTTCCGCTTCCTTTGCGGGCTCTGATGTTCGATCCTCCTGGGGAAATGGAGTAGCCGGTGCCTCTGATGCTCCCTTTGCCAAAAACTGCAGCTGCAACACGTCACCCGATGGTGGATCGTCCAGAAACCACAACTCAGACATGCTGTTTTTCATCAAGATGAGATTCAGTGTCTGGATTTGTATGATTATTTACGTGCGCAAATAATATGCACGTAAGTATCTTCGTCGAATTCTCATTCTCTAGCTTGAGATATGTTTTCGACTGCTGTTTGTCTGCAAGTTTTTCTGGGGCTGCACTTGTTGCCTGGGCATATTAGTTAGCGTTTCTCCTTGTTTCTTTCGTTCTCTTTTTTCTGATAATATCCTTCTTATGGGGGTAGGACATGGCCATCGCCCTGTGGTTTAGTCCACAGTTTGGGCATTTTCCACCGGCGCCTTGCATTTTCGCCATCCGTGGCCTTTTCCGCTGCACCTAGAGCACGTGATAGTTTGCTCTTTGCAATCTTTCGTTGTGTTTTGCTCCATCTTGTAACATCGGAAGCACATCTGAATGGGGGTAAACTCTTTTCTTTCAATTTGGTCTGCACAGATCCTTGCGTTAAAGAGTAGTAACCTCCTTTCTTTGGCTTTTTGGGCCATCTGTGTGTCGCTGAATATTTTTTTAAAGACGTGTTGGTATTCAGTATTGTCCCGCTTATTTCGGAACTTCACTATTTCCACTACTTTAGCCCACGACTGATTCCTATCGATCTCAGCTTTTATCTCTTCTTTGCTGTGCTGTCCGATCGATAGATCTTAATTGTCTGCACACCACGCTGCGGGGTGCCTGAATCTGAGGAGGGGTACTGGGTTGGAGGCCTATTTCATTTAGTACCCGTTGTCCTTCCTCCTTCGTCAGCGTCTCCATATCCGACTCTTTCTTGCAGATTGCGGAGTAACCAACTGGGGTGTTGATTAGTCTAGGGATCCACACACTCAGTTTTCCGTAGACCATCACAAACACCGTGCTTCGGTCCGGTTTAGGATATCCACCTATTGTCCTTAATGGGACTCTTGTGGCTGGGTAAGACGCCATTTTGGTGCGTTTGCAGCCCCTCTGTCTGTGAGTTTCACATCTTATTTGGTTGGCCTTGCTTTTCCTTGAATGTTTGCACGGCTTCAAACTTACGTGTGTATGTGTATATATTTACTTTTTTGATTTTTGTTTTTCCTTGGGGAAAAAGAGAGAACCCCTCCCCCACGCTCACCGGCCACCTTGATGGAAATGGAAATTACCTTTTAGATAGATGATAACTATGGATCAGATAAATCCGGGTGGGATCCTCTCAGGGATGTGATTGTATGGCAGACTTATTGACAACGCCGCCCCCACGAGGGTGTTTTAATCGCGACCGCATCCCAACATAACATAGAGACGGTTGTATGTCCCTCTATGGTCCTGCAAGGGACCCCCACTGTGGTAAGCAGCGGGGGTAGTAGTCCGTCCCGTATCCGTAAGAGTTTCTAATATTATTCCCTACTGGGGGATATTCCTCAAACCAGCTTCCTCCAATGCCCCCAATTATGGCCAAGCAACTGTCTGGCATAGTTGGGATGAAATATGAATGGCAATCCCCTTTCACATCTGACTGCGGTTCACGCAGGAGGGTAGGCCGGGGACTTAAGCAGTCATATTGGTTGATGTTAGAGATCTCTGCAATTGTGTTGATTGCCTGATCCCTCGCTTTCCTGACCCTACTGGGGACGATTTGAGTGACCTCATCTGCGTATTGCAGATACATCGTGTCCCGGTGTATTTGAAGAGAGAGGTCGATGGTGAAGACCAGGTAAAGTAAAGGACTCAGGCAGCTCCCCTGGGGAACGCCCGCTTTGAGCTCGAACTCTCGTTCTTTGTGTTCTTCTATCATGATACGCGCCCTTCTTTCCATGATTAAGTCACAAAGGATTCTTTTCAGGACCGGGTTTAGCTGGAGACCTAGGATCTTGTACTGTATTCCACTCAGCCAAACCTTGTCGAAGGACTTCTGCACGTGTCTCATCACGATGTCAACATATTAACCCTTCGCTCGGCAGTGCGCGATCATTTCGGTTAGGAGCGCCAGGTTAGTTTCCATGCCCCTTTTCGGTCTGAACCCATGTTGTTGTGGGCTGTGCGCTCCCAACTCGTCGAGTTGATTTTGTAGCCTGTCGGCTATAATCTTCTCAAAGATCTTGCCGGAAAATTCTAGGAGAGAGATTGGGCGATAGTTGGACACCTGGTCTGGGGGTTTGTTCCCCTTCGGGATAAAGATGATTTTAGCAACTTTATACCCGTCAGGGAAGTAGCCTGTATTTGGAGATGCATTCATGGTGTTCACCATTCCCTGAATAATTTGCCGTGGGGCATACAGCCAGGTTGTTCTTGGTGAGCTCAGACCAGCCGGGCGCCCTTTGTTTGAATGACCTAATGGTGTTCATAGTCTCTTCAACCGTGATCCGACGCCCGTAGTCAACCATCTCTCTTTCTTTAGATACTTGCGGCTGTGGGTGGGTCCTATGTATCATCGTTCCAAGGTCGTCGAGCAGTCAGGCTTCGAAGTCCTGGTCAAAATCTTCTTTCTCCTCAGGTGAAATTGCAAAGACCTCTTTCCAATGTCTCTTGAATCTCTCTTCGAGAGTGTATGGATCTTCTATGAAGATGTCGCCTTCCTTTATTTTTATCCCTTGCCTGGGAGGCAATTCTCTAAGTCTTCGGACGCTGTTCCTAAAAACTTACAGGATTTTTCTCCCTGTCTAGTTTGCCTAGGAAATCGTCCCAGATTTCCTTCTGTTTCTCGAGGATTATGTTTTCACTTCCTCGCTCAGCTGTCTCATTCGGGTTGCCCTTTCCCGGTTCGGGCGTGTCCTGCTGACTTCCTCATAAATCTTTCTGTGTTCCCTGGCGATATCCCTCATTTAGTCCGTCCACCTAAGTTGCGGAAGCATTTTGTACGAGATTCTGGGGACGCATCTTTCGTCAGCTTGAAGGAGGAGATTAGTGATCTTGTCGATCTCCTCAGCAATTTCCTCAAGATTACCGTCGTCCAGGTCAGCTGCTTGGTAGGTTCTGAGCATTTCTCTCTACTGCTCCCAGTTAGCTGTCGGGTAACCCTTCCTAAGTGTGACGGACTTGAGCATAGGCGCAAGTGAAATGGTGGTGATAATTGGGATATGATCGCTCGGGACCACTGGGCCTGGGGCGTTGGCTATGTTGAAGGGGAATTTTGGACTTGCCAAAACAATGTCCGGTTTTGTCGCCGAGCATTGGGTTAGGTAAGTTGGAAAGTCTGGTCTAACTCTCTGGAGCTTATTTCTCTCAAATAGTAGCTCCAGGTTTCGTCCCCTTGGGTCGACGCACTGTAGCCAGATGCACGGTAACAGGCGTTTAGATCTCCGCCTAGGAACGCTAGCCTTTTGTGCCCGAAGATGATGTAAAAGTTGATATTGTCTCTTGAGCGGCATGTAGGCTGCCGCCATCGTTAGACCTTCAACCACGGTTGGGATTTCGACAGCCCAAAATGATTCTTTTAAGTCCGGAAGCTTTTTGAATTTAATGTTTTTATTAACAACGATAGCACAGCCATCGTATCTTTCTAGTATTTGATTTTTTTGTATAACTGTGTAGTTGTGTATTTTTATAATATCAGTGTTTGTTTTGATTCCTTGTTCTGATATGAGTATGATGTCTGGGTCTTCTTTCCGGAAGATGTTGCCGTAAAGAATAGACTTTCCCTTTCATCCATTCACATTCAGAGTGTGTATTTTTAGAGCACTCTTTGTGTTTTCCATGTTTTCTTGTACTTGTGTTCTAGTTGTTGTTGTTGTCTTAGGTGTAGTTTTCTTTTCCGTTTATAACTTTCTTGAATTCTGCATCACTTAGGGTGAGGCAAGAGTCTTTATGAAGTTTTACGCTGCCCTCCAGCATAGCTTGCTCAATATCTGCCTTTTTTTCTGATGCTGAATATGTCCACTTGAAAGTTCTTTGTTGGATACCCTGAATTATCTTCTTGGGGGAGAGCTTCTGTGGCTATGGGTTTAGCTCGCTCGTTATTATTGTGAGGTCAATCTCCTCTCCGTCGTACTTCTAAGTACGCTTCAAGGTCTTTGACCTACTTCTCAAGCTTACGGGTCTTTGGGTCGCCCTGTCTTCGACCTCCTCAGCGTTAGACTCCAAAGATGATTGGCTCGCCAGGTTGCCTTCTGCTTCCTTTATTCTTCTGGCTGCTCTTCTCTCCCTCTCCTCACGACGTTTCTGTGCCTCTAGCCTTGGGTCTGTCCTAGAGGTGTTTGCTTTCACAGTCATGGGTTTGGTTTCCTTTGCGGGCTCCGTTGTTCTATTTCCTTGAGAAAATGGAGTCGCCGGTGCCTCAGTTGCTTCCTTTGCCAGAAACTGAAGCTGCAGCACGTCTTCCGATGGTGGATCGTCCGGAAACCACATCTTAGACATGCCGTTTTTCTTGAGCATGAGATTTCGTGTCTTCGCGAACGATCCTGGATTGGTGAGATTATTCACGTTTGCAAATAATATACACGTGAGTATCTTCGTCCAATTCTCATTCTCAAGTTTGAGATAAGTTTTCGACGGCTCTTTTTCTGCAGCTTTTGTTGGTGCCATTCTAGCTGCTTAGGCGTACGAGTTGGATCTCCTTTTTGTTTCCTCTGTCTTCTTTTTCTTTATAATGTCCTTTTTGGGCAGGAAATGGCCATCGCCCCGTGGTTAAGTTTAGAGTTTGGGCATCTTTCTGCCGGCGCCTTGCATTCGCGCCAACCATAGCCTTTCCCACTGCACCTGGAGCACGTGACAGTCTGATCTTTGCAATCTTTCGTTGCGTGTTGCTCCATCTTGTAGCATCTGAAGCAAATTAGTATGGGGGTGAACTCTTTCCTTTCAATTTGGTTGGCACAGACCCTAGCGTTAAAGAGTAGTAACCCCCTTTCATTGCTTTTTGGGCCATCTGTGTTTTACTGAATATGATTTTAAACACGTGCTGGTATTCAGTGTTATCCCGCTTGTTTAGCCCACGACTGGTTCTTGTTAATCTCTTCTTTGATTTCTTCTCTGGTGTGCTGTCCGATCCACGGATCTAACTGTCTGCACACCACGCTGCGGTGAGCCTGGATCTGAGGAGGGGTACTGGGTTGTAGGCCTGTTTCATTTAATACCCTTTGTCCGTCCTCGGTTGTGAGCGTCTCCACATCTGCCTCTTTTTCGCAGATTGCGGAGCAGCCAACTGGGGTATCGATCAGCCTCGGGATCCCCACGCTCAGTTTTCCGAAGATCGTCGCAAACACTATGCTTCTTTCCGGTTTAGGGTGCCTGCCTATAGTCCTTAACGGGACTCTTGTGGCTGGGTGGGCTGCCATTTTGGTGCTTTTGCAGCCCCTCTGTCCGGGGGTGCTATTCTTCTTGGTTTGGCTCTGTTTTTCCTTGGTTTTTACACAGCTTTGGGTTTATGAGTGTGTATGTGTGTATATATTTGCTTTTGGTTAGTTTTTCCTTGGGGGAGAAGAGAGCACCCCCTCCTCCAAGTTCGCCGACCGTCTAGATCTAGATGGAAATGAGAATTGCCTTCTAAATGGATGATGGATGAGATGAATCCAGGTGGGATCCTCTCAGGGGTGTGATTGTATGGCGGACTTATTGACAGCGCTGCCCCGACCCCCGAGGGTGTTTTAATCACGACCGCATATTAACATACCAGAGCGATGGTTATATGTCCCTCTATGGTTCTGGAAGGGGCCCTCAATGTGGTGAGCAGCAGGAGTAGCAGTCCGTCCTGTATCCGGAAGAGTTTCTAACATTGTTCTCCACTGTGGGTTATTCCTCAAACCAGATTCCTCTAATGCCCCCAATTATGGACAAGCAACTGCCTGACATAGTTGAGACGAAACATGAATGGCAATTCCCCTGTAGGCTGGGGACTTAAGCAGTCATCTGCCTAAGTGGGGCCGCTGTAAAGAAAGATGAATAAGTGATGAGATATGATGATGATGAGTAAGACACCAGATTGATACTCTCTTTGACAATATGGCACAGTATATATTCATTTTCTCTCTATCGATAAGCGTACAAAAATTGTCCAATCATGGCAGAAGAAAATTTTAAACCCTTCAGACAGATTTTCTCTCTATCGATAAGCGTACAAAAATTGGCCAATCATGGCACAGGAAATTTTTAAAGGGAAAACTATATCTTACAAAACCGAATATAACGTGGTCATTTTTATATCTAGATTTTAGGTAAAGGATGCAATGGCAAAGGGAAGTCGGGGAACGGCACATGAAAAAAATTTAGAAGGGAAAACTATGCGTGACTAAACCGTATATAACGGATAGGGTAAGATTTTGTATCTAAATTTTAGGTAAAAGGGGTGCAAGGATAAATGGAAGTCGGGGAACGGGAAAACTATGCGCTACAAACAGGATTAAGTGTCTGTGCGTGCTTCTTCTAATGACGCTCAACTCGTGGACGTCGAGGTATTGGGAGTACGGTCTCTGGCTGGAGCTGCACGTTGATTGCCTTTTTCCTTGCTTGTATAATTACGGCTTCGGCCATAATTGTGTATTTTGACTTATTCAATTTTCTTTCGTAACTTTCTCTTCTTCTAACTATCTTTTTATTCTATCTTGTAGATGGTGGATCACTTGTCCTGTATTCGTCTCATTTAAATGAATGTGTTTGGTTAAAACCAAACTAAATTGCTGAGCTTTCGATCTTATTCGATCATCTTCGGGGCGTTTTGATATGTTCTTGCCTTCTTTACCGATGTCATTCTAAACAAAGAAGAATATAACAACAAATTGAATACCATCCTAAGGGACACCACTAAATTTAAACGCATGAAAAAAGATCCAACAGAAGACATAAAAGAGAAAATAAACGGACAAATAACTAAAGCTAATACACTCATTGGAGGACTTCATTTCCAGAAGATCATCGGTGATTACACACCAGGATATCTGTATGGCAATGTAAAAATTCATAAGCCGCACAACCCATTGAGGCCTATCATCTCTCAAGTCACGACACCTACGTACTGTTTAGCTAAAACCATGAATACAGTAATAAAACCGTACATCCCTCCTAAATATAGCATAAAATCCATGGAGAAATTTTTCGATATCTTCAGTTTCCAAGACCGGCAGGACTAATATCATCCCTTCATTATAAAAAACTTGTACCATTATCTTACAATGTCTCCTTTAAATCTTGACCCAAACATCTTAAGGAGCATGTTACGTTCATGAACATCAGAGGCGCCGTTCAGGACACCGGACGTTAATCTATACACGCAAGTGGATGGAGTGGCTATGGGGTCACCCTTAGGGCTAACTTTCGCCAACTATTGAAAAACAACAGCTGCCTAAACTCCTGGAATTTCAAGTCAGCCGACATAGCTTACGAGTTCATCTGCCCCGATAAAGACTAGACTTTATAACAACTACTACACTTTCGAGACGTTTAACTATGCATCTGCAAAGCGGAGGGCCTAAAAATCATATGGAGAGTGCTCATAAAATTATCCTAATGAGTGATATGCTTGCTGATATCCCCGTCATTGAAAGAAAAGAGGGTAATAAAGCTAGGATGATCATCTTAGAAGCCATATTAATAAACGAAGAAGATTAGCTGGACATTATCAGTCATGCGACAAGCTGGAATCTCACATTAAAATTATTTTAAAATTATTATTCCACTCACCGGACTGGCCCATTTCCTCTAACGTTATGCCCAACCTAGGCGGAATAAATACCCCTTAAAAATCGTGTTCTTTCATTCTGTCAGATCCTTACTCCACTCATTACATAGGTAAAAGAAACAAGAACATATCAAAATGCTCCGAAGATGATCGAATAAGATCGAAAGACTACTACCCAACCTCACTAATATATATATATATATATATATATATATATATATATATATATATATATATATATATATATACATATATATATATATTATGCACATTTTAATTTTACTAGCTGTTTACAGCTAAAGGTTGCGTTTTACTTGAAGGTGGGAGGGAAACTTACTTAAGATCTTCTAAAGGATATTTACGAGTCGCATTAGGGATTACAGTTTACACTTTATTCCACTTTGTAGAAAGGCGAGCTGTTAATTGTTTAAAATGGTCATTTTTTTGTTTTTATTTATCTTATTAATATTTCACATATTTACCCACATTAGCTGGAAGAGAGAGAGGACAAAACCTCGGTTATTTTTTACTTCTATAGTTATTAGTTGCGCGCGAGTATAGTCACGAGTTAAAGTCATTGTCACTGTTTGGCCGATTCTAACGAAATTGGAAACCCTTATGTTGTTTTACATTCTCTTTCAAATCATCACATACATAACCTATACCACCACCAGCTACAACACAACCACCACCTACACCATCATCACCACCACTTACACCACCACTACCACCGCCTGCACCACCTACAGCACCACCACCTACAGCACCACCACCTACAGCACCACCACCTACATCACACACACTACCAACATCAACAACACTATCACCTACAATCTCACCACCACCACCACCACCATTACCTACACAAATACCTACACCACCATGATTTACACCACGACCACAACCACCTACACCACTAGCATCTACACCACCGCCGCCCACACTTGCACGACAAACTACACCACGACCAGATACACCACAGCTAACTATACCACAGCCAACTACACTACCCCCACCCCCACCACCACCACCTACACCACCACTACGAAAACCTACACCACCACCTACACCACCACTACGAAAACCTACACCGCCACCGCCTTTTCTCACCACCACCACATGCACACCCCCAACTACACCACCACTAACAACTACATCATCTACATCACCACAAAACACAACTACACCACCACAATATACACTCTCACTACTTACACCACTCTAACAGGCCACCTACGCCACTTATAGCACCTACACCACCAGTTTCACATCCTATACCACCACCACCACTAACACCGCGACATAAACCACTTAAAATACTTCCAGCACCATCACCTACCACATCATCACATACACAACCTACACCACCACCACTTACATAGCCTATACACCACCTGCAACAACACCACCAACACAACCACCACCAAAACCTACCTCAGCACTACCTACACCAACTACAACACGACCAACTAAAGCAAATACATCAACACCACTTACAGCACCAACTGCACCACCTACACTACACCGCCTCCAGCACCCCTACCTGCACCACCACCTACACCATCTACACTCCACCTCTACAAACTATATTGCCACAACCTACACTACCACTAGTTACACCACCTACGCCACCTACACCACCTACACCAAATACTCGACCACTTACGCCAACTATACTACAACTACCTACACTATAACTACTACAGCCACCTACTCCATCACCACCACCACCTACATAGACTGCACAAACTACACCAACACTACTTACACCACTAAAACATAAACCAACATAACCTCCATCACTACAACCTACACCAACACCAAATAAACGTCCAATACCTACACCACCACCTACACCACTGCTACCTACACCATTACTACATCCATCAACGCCATCTACGACACTAAAAGATAAGCCACCAACAACTACACAGATACTACCTACACCAGAACCGCCTACCCACTACCATTTACATAACCTACACCACCACGATCTACACCACCTACACGGTTACCACCTACACCACCTAAGCGTCACCATCTACACGAAAACCACTACTAATTATACCACCACTAACCACAAATCCACCACCAACACCACGACCACCGACACTACTCCTACCTGCACCACCTATACCACCAAAACTTCCACCAAAGCTAACTACACCACACCACCAGCAACTACACCCCCTACACCTCTATAACTTGCACTATTTAGGCCAACAATACCTACATTACAACTACTTACACCACAACTACCTACATCAACACTATCTCCACCAAAACCACCTACACCACTACCACTGGCAATACCTACACCACAATCTACACCACCTCTACTACATACTACCAACTACAACAGCTACACCACCACAACCACTCCTTAAATACTTAAACCACCTACACCACTATTATTTAGACATCCTACGCAACCTACACCACCTACGCAACATACCACACCACCACCACTACTACCGCAACCTACACCAACTACACCACCACCGCCACCTTCAAACCTACATCACCTACACTACCACTAACTACATTACCACCACCTACACCAACTACAGCAGCAACACCTACTGAACTGCAATCTGCACCAACTACACCACCACAATCCTACACCACCATCTACACCTACACAATATACACTAACATAACTTACAACTACACTACCACTACATACACCACCGCCCACTACACCACCACCGCTACACTAACACTATCCCCACCAGAGCCACCTACACCACAAACACTACAACCACCTCCACCATAACCATTAGAACCACCTACACCATAACCATTACAACCACCTGCACCATAACCATCATAACCACCTACACCATAACAACCTACTCCACCTAAACTACCCAATTAACACCTTTACTAGCTGCACCACCTACACCAGAATCTACACCACCTGCACTGCCACCACTTACACGCCATCACCTACACAACCACTAACTACACAACCCCATTTTCCTCACCACGCCATACACCACAATCCCCTCCCCTACACCACCACCTACACCACTACCACATGCACCACCACTAACTACACCACAATCACCTACACCGCTACCACCTACTACACCATCACTACTTACACCACTAACACCTACACCACTATCACCTAAACCACTTACACCACCTAAACCATTTGCACCAACAGCAACATCTTAATTCAGCCCAGGAATTATTTTGTTTTAGCAATAACATCATAACTACTGGTAGATACTAACGAAATTTGAGACCCTTATGTTGTTTTACATTCTCTTTTGAATGATATATTTGACATAGTCCTCCCAAGGTTAGCCTGTTAATTATTTGGCAATAGCATCATTACTATTTGGCTGATTCTAATTAAATTTGAAACCCTTATGTGTTTGTTATATTCTCTTTTTAATTATATAATTGCCAAATTATTACTAAGGTTATCCTGAGAATTATTTATCAATAACTTCATTACTTTACGGCAGATATTACCGATATTTGAAATCCTTATTGTTTTGCATTCTCTTTCGAATGATATAATTGCCAATGTCCTCCCAAGGTTAGTCCATGAATTATTGAAAGTTTTATGGGTTGTAACTTCCTAAATCAGTATAAGGAAGAGCACGTGACTTTAGGTCACCAGACTTTGTTTTATTAATAATTTGTTTTAATGAGGTATGGTTTAAGTTGAGTTTTTTATGTACTTAGGACTTTTCTTGGATAGGAGATTACCCTCGGTGACTTGATATAAAGCCACTCAGATTCATACATGGTTACAACTATGGATTAAAATTTGTCTCTTTTTTAAATGTGTAAAGATGCCAGCTTAAACAGATTTTGATAAGCTTCGACACTTTTAGGTTGTTATTTTTTTTGTAATGAAGCAGGTGTCACGATAAAGTTAAATAAATTCACTTAGTACCTGGAGAAATCAAGGATTATCAAAAAGTAATTTTAGCTGTGCGTAGATTGTTTACGTACAACAGTCAAATTAACAAATGAAAAAATAGAATTAACTCACACTTCAATTTACGCTTAAATTGATTATTCAAAATCGGCAGCATCATACACTTTTATATAAAAAGACAGCAATTAGTCAACAAGATTTACCCCTATTAAGGCTGTGTTGAGATTCATTAATCAACTTAAGTTTATCTAAGTGAACTCTAATAGATTTCGCTATTATAGATTCCATCATTTTCCCCACCACTGATAACAAACTGACTGGTCGGAAATTAGACATAATTTTCTATCCCCGTCTTAAACCTACGTATCGCATTAAGTTTATTCTATGCCTTCAAAATCTCGGGAAAAAATCTCATTAGGGATTGGTGCTTTACTAAATTTGATTTTATCTATTTCTTCTGCACTATCACTGTAGCAGAATGAGGTGAAATGGCGACCACATGCCCTTTTGTACCCACAAGTATCCTGTGATCACCCCATGGAGCTGTAAAAGCATGGCTGAATCTGGGCAAGAAGGCGGCCGACACCGTTATCACACGCCCCAGCTGTCTTTGCCTAGGGACCGATGTCATCGTCTCCCACGGCCCACTCGAAGGTTGAATTCCATTGGACAATCCAACCAAAGTTATCACGATTTCCCCTTCCCCCGATGGAGTCGCCGACTTTTTCCCAAATTCGCGCGCGCGTTTGGAGCCACCTTACAAGGCACGTATATAACGCTTCGACTAAGTTTAGAGAGGAGCACTGTTAGACTTCCACCTACTTCGGCGAATCAGCTAAAGGACGCCCCCCCCCCAAACCTTCCCAACGGCGATTTCGATTCCAGTTGAAGACTAAATCGATCAGTAAACTTTGCCGTATTCAATCAGCAAGCTTTCACATCAGTGAACTCTACCTTAGTCAATCGGCAGGTACTTGACAAGGATTTCGAACTCCGAAGGCTACAAGTGCTACCTCGTCTGAAGTAAGAGGTAACCGATTTCTTCTGTCGCATTCATCGTACCCCAACTGGCCCCTTTTCTCAACGAGCACGTAAGGTAATCGTAACCGTTGCCGCCTGCAGATCGATCTTAAGACTGGCTTACCCAATTGCTCCATTATTTGTGTGGACGCCCCAGTTTAAAATCCCTCTTTAAATCACCAAACTAAATCTGACCTCTTTAATCACTTAATTAACCTACCTGTATCGCATGTGGACCTTTAACCCCGTCTAGGCGACCGGTCCCTTTAAACCAAATTTTTGTGTAAATGTAAATATCATTTTGTTGTTAGTAAAGATATATTTTCGTCCTTGTCTTTCTCTTGCAACCCCAGCGCGTACCAGCTACCTGTTAATCCTTGGCCAACTTGCACTGAAATATTTGTTTCAAAGGACCCCGCAAAGTTAATAATAAACCATCACCACTGAACTCATAAGAATTTCCCCTTTCACTATCGGTCTTCAACCAGCTTCGGTCCCAAACCCCAAAGTACCTACGTATATATATATATATATATATATATATATATATATATATATATATATATATATATATAGAGAGAGAGAGAGAGAGAGAGAGAGAGAGAGAGTCTGGCTATTTCACGACAATCACCTTTGTAATTAAATATCCTTTAATGTCTCCCCATCATATCTTCTGAAGCTCAAGGTTGCCTCAGGTACAATTATAGTATCCTTGAGTGTAAATCCTGGAAGAAAATACACATTTAGCATCCTACCTATGGCATCACTGTCACTCACTACTCCTCCATTTGTAGATTTAACTGGGCCTATTTTATCTCTGGCTGGTTTTGTATAATTGAAAAAAACATTTGGGATCTTCCTCTGCCTTAATTGCCACTTTAACTTCATAATTTCTCTCTGTTAACCTAATTGACTTTTTAATATCCCAAGTTAGCTCATTATATCTGTGCCTTAATTGATCCTCACCATTTTTTATTTTTTTATAAATGTCTCTTTTAATGCTAATATAATGCTTTTTGTGGACACACTTTATATGATATATCCTTCATTCATTCACTAATCACCCTTGCTTTGCAGAAAATGAGAGAAGCAACGCTTGTGAACACATCTGATCTCAATGTGAGCTCCAGCAAAGAATATACTGCGTCAATTACAACTACAAGACAGACTCGTTCAAGAAAGTGCAGCATACTTTCGTGCATCAGTTCGAATGTGAAAAAGTCCCATTCAAGAGCAGAATTTAGGACTGGTTGGACCACTTTGATAACTATTAGACAATAGTGAACCTCAATGGAGCCAGTGACAACTGTCCAAGCCGTTCACGATGCCCCAGGAAGCGTACAGCTAAGATGGTCGAGAGCGTGAGAGAGCCAGTTCAGCAGAGCCCTAAACGTTCTTTGCGCAAGCGAAGTCAGTCCCTTGGTATATCTCGTGAGACTTGTAGAAGAGTGCTAGTAATGGTAGTAAAGGCCTACCTCATACAGAATACAAACGAATCAGACCATTACAGCCTCAGGCAAGGAGCAGAGAAAGGCTATGACATTCCAAACAACGTTTTTTATGATTTTCCCTTCCCCCGATGGAGTTGCGACTTTTCTTCAAATTCACGCGCGCGTTTGGAGCCAACTTACCAGGCGCCTATATAACGCTTCGACTAAGTTTAGAGAGGAGCACTGTTACAATTCCACCTACTCTGGCGAACCAGCTAAAGGACGCCCCCCCCCCCCCATCTTCCCAACGGTGATTTCGATTCTAGTTGAAGACTAAATCGATCAGTGAACTTTGCTGTATTCATTCAGCAAGCTTTCACATCAGTGAACTCTACCTTAGTCAATCGGCAGGTACTTGACGAGGATTCCCAGCTCCAAAGGCTACAAGTGCTCCCTCGTCTGAAGTTAGAGGTAACCGATTTCTTTTGTCGCATTCATCGTACCCCAACTGGCCCCTTTTCGCAACGAGCACGTAAGGTAATCGTAACCGTTGCCGCCTGCAGATTGATGTTAAGACTGGCTCACCCCATTGCTGCATTATTTGTGTCAACGCCTAAGTTTAAAATCCGCCTTTAAATCCCCAAACTAAATCTGACCTCTTTAATCGCTTAATTAACCTACCTGTATCACGTGTGGACCTTTAACCCCGTCTAGGCGACCGGTCCCTATAAACCAAATTTTTGTGTAAATGTAAATATCATTTTGTTGTTAGTAAAGATATATTTTCGTCCTTGTCTTTCTCTTGCAACCCCAGCGCGTACCAGCTACCTGTTAATCCTTGGCCAACTTGCACTCTGAAATATTTGTTTCAAAGGACCCCGCAAAGTTAAAAATAAACCATCACCACTGAACTCATAAGAATTTCCCCTTTCACTATCGGTCTTCAATCAACTTCGGTTCCCAAGCCCCAAAGTACCTACGTATATTTGTAT
This sequence comes from Ceratothoa steindachneri, assembly GCA_963969495.1. Classification (NCBI taxonomy): domain Eukaryota; kingdom Metazoa; phylum Arthropoda; class Malacostraca; order Isopoda; family Cymothoidae; genus Ceratothoa; species Ceratothoa steindachneri. The sequence goes on along the minus strand of OZ018324.1, from coordinate 15,738,268 downwards.
ATATATATATATATATATATATATATATATATATATATATATATATATATATAGAGAGAGAGAGAGAGAGAGAGAGAGAGAGAGAGAAAGAGAGAGAGAGTCTGGCTATTCCACGACAATCACCTTTGTAATTAAATATCCTTTAATTTCTCCCCATCATATCTTCTGAAGCTCAAGGTTGCCTCAGGTACAATTATAGTATCCTTGAGTGTAAATCCTGGAAGAAAATACACATTTAGCATCCTACCTATGGCATCACTGTCACTCACTACTCCTCCATTTGTAGATTTAACTGGGCCTATTTTATCTCTGGCTGGTTTTGTATAATTGAAAAAAACATTTGGGATCTTCCTCTGCCCTAATTGCCACTTTAACTTCATAATTTCTCTCTGTTACCCTAATTGACTTTTTAATATCCCAAGTTAGCTCATTATATCTGTGCCTTAATTGATCCTCACCATTTTTTATTTTTTTATAAATGTCTCTTTTAATGCTAATATAATGCTTTTTGTGGACACACTTTATATGATATATCCTTCATTCATTCACTAATCACCCTTGCTTTGTAGGAAATGAGAGAAGCAACGCTTGTGAACACATCTGATCTCAATGTGAGCTCCAGCAAAGAATATACTGCGTCAATTACAACTACAAGACAGACTCGTTCAAGAAAGTGCAGCATACTTTCGTGCATCAGTTCGAATGTAAAAAAGTCCCATTCAAGAGCAGAATTTAGGACTGGTTGGACCACTTTAATAACTATTAGACAGTAGTGAACCTCAATGCAGCCAGTGACAACTGTCCAAGCCGTTCACGATGCCCCAGGAAGCGTACAGCTAAGATGGTCGAGAGCGTGAGAGAGCCAGTTCAGCAGAGCCCTAAACGTTCTGTGCGCAAGCGAAGTCAGTCCCTTGGTATATCTCGTGAGACTTGTAGAAGAGTGCTAGTAATGGTAGTAAAGGCCTACCTCATATAGAATACAGACGTATCAGACCCTTACAGCCTCAGACAAGGAGCAAGGAGAAAGGCTATGGCAGTCGAGATACTGGATAGGATTCAGGAGCCCCTAACTTTCCTTAACCTCCTTTGGGCCTCAGATGAAGCTCACTTCCATCTTAAAGTACAGGAAAACTGGAAGATAAATGTCTTCTGGAGGAGCTCCAGACCAAATGAAGTAGCCACCAAACCCTTACACTCCCCTAACTGCATGGTTTGGACTGCAATCTCAGCCAAAGGCATCATCAGACCATTATTCTTCGAGAAATCTGGTGCGACAGTCACAGTCAGCAAGGTGCAGTATTTTGAGGTCGTCAAAATCTTCAAGAGGGAGCTGCAGGCCCTGTTCCCGTCACTTATGGGAAAGTTAGGGTTCCATCAAGATTGAGCAAGCTCTCACACCTCAAACTGGTCCTAAGATTGGCTAAAAGAGAACTTAGGTGGCCGTGTGATCAGTTTCAACACTGATTTTGGGTGGGCACCTCACAGCCTAGATCTTATCCCCCAAATTTCTTTCTCTGGGGCTACTTTAAAGACAAAGTGTAGGCAGGGAGACCCAGGACCATCACGGAACTCAAAGAAGCCATCAGGGAGAAGATCAGAGCCATTATTCGGTCGGTTTGTAAGGACGTCATGGACAACTTTGTGCGGCACCGCAAGAAATGCACAGAGCTAAATGGAGGTCATATCGAACACGTGCTCTAGAATAAAGACGAAAAGTCCAAAGACTTTCATGTTTTGATTTGATGTTTATAAATACAATAAACTAGTTAGCACAAAAGTTTCATTCAATCCTTCCGTAAAATTAAGAAATGAGGCCATATGAAAGTTAGGACCCATTTTCGGGAGGTGAACCTGTATTATCTGAGATCCATTTAGGCTCGGCAGACTTGCTCTGATCTCCGTACATGCAATGTTTATATTCATTCCGGCAATTAACTGTTTAATCATTGTTTCATATTCCTCATCGTCACATTTTCTCTCTACCTGCATGTTATCTTTCTCCTAAACTGCTCTCATCGAAATCTTAGTTCCTGACTTGATCTCACTCGCTAGTCCCTAACCAACCGTCTTTAGGTACCCATCCAGACAATTTTAATCTTCTTTTCTAAAGGTTGTGAGTTTTACTTTATTCATCCTAATGATAGCCCCCCCTCCATTTTAACCTAAATCTAATTTCGCAATGTTCACCATTTCTTAAATTTCCTCCAATCTCTAAAACCCTAATGCCTTCTTCCCTATTTTTTAATACTAAATCCAATATATTATCAATCTTAGTAGGTTGGTTTATACCCTAAGGTAATTATCCTGCCACATAGTCAAAAATTCCTCAGTCTCCTGATCCCTTATAAGAGCTTCCCACTCAATATTTCTATCATTAAAATCACCCTTAATGCACACATACTTACTTCTTCTCGCTCGTTCTATCACCGCTACAGAGGACACGAAGCTTCCTTATTAAGACGCGGTGGTCTATATAAGAATCATATGACAAGTATATCCTTTCCCTGTTTAACATCTACCCATAATGAATCTGTGTTAGCGTCTGGTTTAATTTTGGTGTTTTCACTACACTTTTATCTCTGATATTAATAATTACCCTTCCTCTTGTTTATATCTCTATGAAATATATTATAACCATTAATCTGGAGCATTCTTAACAAATCTATCTTATTTCTTATGCTCCGTCTATTTGTGTACTCTATTTTCAATGTATCTCTCTTTATGGTCTTATCATTACTACACTCTACCTTTCTACTTTTCTGTTTATTTTCCTGCCTTTGGCTCTCCCAATTCATCTGAATGCCCTCACACCTACTTTCCTCATCCTAGTTAAGATGACAACCTATACCTATACTTACCTCGCAATAGTTACTTAACACTTTTTCACTGTTGCGACTCAACTGCAACCCATCCATTGCATACCAATCCTCCCTTCCCCAAAATTCATTCCATGAATCCAAATGTATATATATATATATATATATATATATATATATATATATATATACATATACATTAGGGGTGGCCAAAAAACTGACAATTATATTTCTTTCTCTCCACAAGGCAAATTTTATTCCATTTCACGAAAAGGAATTACACGTAAAATTTCGTCTCTCTATCTCACCATTTAGGGGTCGTCCCACTTTTCACTTTTTATTCGTCAGGTTGGTTTTTGAGGGCGTCAAGATGGCCATTCGGTCTTTGTGAATGAGACGAAAGATGAATTGCTTCTGATCCTCATTCTTTGTCAGCATGACACTGTGCGTCTAAACCAGGGCAATTCATCGTTCTACTTCGTCATTCACTACTCTCAGGCTTTTGGCTGTGGTCTGAAAGTTCTTCTACAGCTTGTGTGCCTTCCAAGCAAAAGGATCGATCTGCAGAAAGCCCTCCTTCGCTTCCTGGGCTCCGCATTTCTTCAATACGTTGAAAACAAGATGCGACCCTTTGGTGAAGAATTCATCAAGGGGGATGTCCCGTGTTTCTTCGATTTTTGCCAGGAGTAGGTGATCTTAGGTCAGAGTTTAGGTCTTCATCCGACTCATGCAGTCGGCCTTCATCTTGTTTGAAAGCCGGTCGTCCAACAGCGACAGGACTACCAAGTTTTCGCAAAATACCAGAGATGCCGTTGGAGGGCATCGCTCGCGGTTGCAGCGACGCTCATCTGGTTCGTGTTCTTTTGGAGTTCAGTATGCATAATGATGTCATTGTATGGGGCGTGGGATGACGAAGCAACTTCATGCCAAAGGCAGACGTAGACCAGGGCAATGATCTGCGCCATGCCAGTCACATTCCGTTCCTCTCGTTTCGTTGTCTTGAAATGGTGTTGGAATAGGAACATCTTGAGGCAGTAGATTCTCTTTAACATCCGCCTCGCGGGTTGGATGCCACCAGGGGCATAAAACTATGGTTGAGTCATTGTGCTGACTCCAAGGAACATGGCTGAGAGTTGCAGGAACTCGAAGTAGTCATCGCGCGCACGCCTTGTTGGATCAGCCAGGGCAGATGCCAGGTAATTCTTTATCTGGGATCGGAGCTGCTCCAGATGTCTTTCGAAGAGGGTATCCTCATCCACAGTGTACTCTCGCTGGTTTATTTTTGGTCACTTCTTCTAGAAACACTTGGAAAGGGCGACTTTCGGAGCTTCACTGTACCCAAAGAAGACTCAAATAACGTCAGAGAGAGCAATCTCAAAAACATGATGGCGGCGCGCCAACTTCCTTCCAAGACCTCCCTCGATCCAGAACACGCATTATTGTGGAGGCCAGTGTTGCTTGCAGTTGTATTCAAGACCAATCCGACTACTTCGTTGAGAATCTTCCAAGAATCGAGCAATTCCAGACACACTGTTGCCTGAACTTATCTGGTACTTCGGACAGCAGTTGGAATACCCAGCAACTTCTCGACTCCTTGACCAGTTGTCAGAATTGCAACCCTCTCCACTGTCTTCTTCTCCATCTCTTGCAGCATTTTCTCGTGCCAATGTAGGAGAAGGCGACCAACTGCTTGAATGTTCTTCCGCGCTTCTTTGTCTTGGATTTGGCGTGTGTGACGACGCTACCGCCGTATGGAACTTTGGGACAACGTCAGACTAGAAATATCGTAGCCCAGGGCCTGTGCAACAGCGCCAGTGATGAACGCCCACCAAGATCTGGGAAATTGACTCGATCTAAGGCACCGACGAGAAGCAGATGTACAGGCTGAAGTTGAAGGCCGGTAGTTGTCTTCATCTTGTGACTTCTCTGACGATGTGGAGCTGGAAGTAAAGGCAGCAACGGCCCTTTGAACTTTGGCCTCTCGTTCATCGTATCTCCGCTTGAGAGCTGATTCTTGGTCATTTTTCTTCTCACGCCTGATCTCGACTCCATATTTATTCGCGTCGATCCCTGCAATGCTTTACGAGAAGATGTCCTCACGCAGAATCTTGAGGAAATCCTTATCTTCTTCGTTGGTCATGGTCTGGAGGGCATCACTTGTGGGAGCATCAAAGAGATCCTGTAGGTCATCCAAGAACATCTTGACACGGTTCTAATCTTGCCCACGAGTCGGTGTTTCTTGAGGGCTTGGTATTTGTCGTGGATTCCTCGAAGTTTGCTGACACAAGTATCCACCCGGTATTTGGGTATCCTGGCCCTCTCCCATACGGTGAGGACCTCACCACATGCCAAGTTCAGGCCTTCCGTGAGGGTCTTCTTTTCCACAACGTGATGGAACAGGTACAACGACAACACATCCCGCTTATTTGGAAGAGGGACAAATAACAGGGAATCACAGGCTTCTTGATGAAATTCGCACATTTCTGTCCATACTGAGGAAGTACTCATTTTAGAAAACCCCTAACCTACATCTTTGAGATAAATTATAGAAAAGAAGAAGGCTCTTCCCCATTCACCCATCCAGCCATCTCTCACATCCGAATCTTCGGGCAAAGAAAAACGGAAAAGATTCCTGATTGTGCTAGGAAAAAAAAGAACACAGGAACTTTTTATAGTTAAGCTGAAACAAATTTATGATAATAATAATAATAATAAGTATTTATAATGCGCCTTTCATGGCTGTTAACCCGCACAGAGCCCAGAGCCCAGGTTATGTAGAAAGTGTAGAGAAAGTTTACAGGGGTGAAAAGGCAATTCTGAAGAGATGAGTCTTCAGGAGACGTTTAAAAGTACGAGGAGCGGTCAATAAGTTTTGCAATTCGGATATAAGAAAACGAGATATGAGGAAAAGTGTTTTATTATTTTTCATTATAACTACCCTCAATTTCAATGCACTTGCGCCACTTGTCCCTGAGGCTTCGAATTCTCGACAACCAGAAATCTCCCGACTGCTGTTTAATCCACTCCTGGACGGCGAACTGGACATCTTCATCGTTCCCAAACCGGCGTCCACGCAGTGCAGCCTTGAGCTGGCGGAATAAAAAGTAGTCGCTAGGGGCCAGATATGGACTAGTTGAACTCTTCGAATCTGCACTCTTGCAGGGAAGCTTGTGCAACTCTGGTCTTGGGGACAGGGGCATTGTTAGGAAGGAGCAGGACATCGTGTGTCAACTTGCCGCGCCACTTCTGACGGATGCACTTCTTCAACCCAGCCAGTTCCTCGGCGTAATATTGGCCTGTGATGGTCCTTCCACAAGGCGCATATTCCACCATCAACACTCCCTCAGAATTTCAGAAGATCGTGGCCATAATCTTCTCGGCTGAGGGTTTGGTCCGGAACTTGATGGTGGTCGGATAGCCCCTGTGCTTCCAGGCCATGCTTTCGAGCCTGGTCTCGTGATCCCAGTGATGGACCCACGTTTCATCACCTGTCACTATGCGTAAATCGAATCCCGCCGGGTCTTGGGTGTACAGTAACAGCAGCTCCTCCGAACTTTGACGATGTTGAAGTCGATCACGAGACGGGAGGTTTTAGGAAGAGACCTTGTTCATGGCCAAATTGTCGTGGATGATGTTGATAACACTTCTATCTAATATTCCAAGTTGTCGCTCGATTTCTTCACCCCGTCACACGTCGATTTTCGAGGATCATCCTCTCCACACGGGTCACATTGTCCTCGTTGGTCACATCTGACGGGCGTCCTGGACGGGGCTCATCTTCAAGGGACTCACGACCATGGCAGAACTACCTATTCCAGCGAGCAATGGTTGCATAGCAAGGGGTGGTGTCAGTGTACACTGCAACCATGCGTTCATGGATCACTTTTTCATTCTTGCCTTCCTTGGTCAAAAGTTTGATCACTGCGCGGTGCTCAACCTTTTCCATTGTTGAAAAATTTGTGACTGACGATCTGCGATCAGCTACTGCTTCTTAAATAGACGAGGCAGGAGCGTGCGGCTGCAGGTCCTGGTCTGTCATCACTTTTCCTAACACCCCCACAAACAGCCATCCCCCTTCCTCTGTCTTGCCCTACTGATTCGCAAAACCTATTAACCGCCCCTCGTAGCAAGGAAGGGAGAGGATCGGACTTCGGCAGCAAGAGCATTCCAGAGTCTAGGAACACAAACTGAGAAGGAACGGGCACCCATCGAGCAGAGGACAAAACGAGGAGTATTCAAGAGGGGGGCGTGGTGTTAGACCGGAGTGCCCGAGAATTTTGACGTGGGAGAGGGCAGACGAGAGATAAGGTGGAACTTCGAGGTTTAGGGCCTTGTAGGTAATGAGAAGTATTTTATAGTGGGTACGGAAGCAAATAGGTAAAGATTGTAGCTATTGTAACAGAGGCATCGAAGGAGAGAACCGGGGGCGACGAAGGAGGATCCGCGCAGCATAGTTTTGAACTAGTTGTAGTGGGCGAAGTGAAAAAGAATGGAGATTCTCTAGAAGAGAATTGCAGTAGTCTAAGCGTGAGGTGGCGAAGGCATAAATAGCAGTCTCGAGGCTTCGTCGATCAAAATGGGATCGAACACGTGAAAAGTTGCGGTGGAAACCGACGGAACACTTACAGATACGATGGATGTACGGTTTAAACAGAGTTGCTCGTCGAAAATAATACCAAGATTACTGACAGTATCAGAGAAGGCCACCTTGGTTTACCGAAGGTTAAGGGAGGGGAAGAGAGCTTTAGATTTCTCCATCATCGATACGGTACCAACAAGAAAAACTTCAGTTTTATAGTGGTTAGGTTTGAGAGAGTTGGCAGACAGCCATTCGTTTATGGAGTTTTAGGCTGAGAGGAGCTTGGTAATTGATTGAGAGAAGGTATACTCGTATCTGAGTGTCAGCACCATAGAGGTGGAAGGACAGGCCCAAATTGCGAAGAAGAGAGCCAAGAGGAAGTAAGTAAATGCAAAAGAGGAGGAGACCAAGGAGTAAGCCCAAAAGGCTTCCCAAAATGAATGGGCACGGGCTCTGAGGAGACGTTATCAAACTTGACGGACTAAGTGCGGGAGGAGAGGTATGATCGGAACCAATCAAGTGCGATGCCCGAGACACCAAGGAAAGTTTGGAGACGATCAAGGAGGGCAATGTGGTCGATAGTGTCGAAAGCAGAGGAGAGGTCTAGGAGGACTAGAATGGACGTATAACCCCTATCGGCAGCTCTATGTAAACCGTCTGGAACATTAAGTAAAGCGATTTCAGCAGAGTGCTTCGCTTTGAACCCCGATATGTACGTTTCATCGATAGTGCAGTTAAAAATATGGTCATTAAGGCGAGAGAAAACCACTCTCTCGAGTATCTTAGAGAGGAATGGAAGCTGTGAGATAGAACGATAGCTAGATGGTTCAGAGGCGTTAACGTGTGTTTTTTTAAGGAGAAGGTCGAATTAAGCATGTTTGAAGGAATAGAGAACCAACCCTGCGGAAAAAGAAGTGTTAAAGAGATGAATAATCAGTGGGAGGAGAGCAGGGAGAATTTGTTGGAGGAGTTTGGATGAAAAGACGTCCTTATGGGATCCAGATTTGTTAGAGCGTAAGATCACGGTAGTTATTTCCTCAGAAGACGCCCGAATGAGGACCTTAAGCAGCAATGAAGTATGGTCGGGGAGAACAGCATGGACTTGTTCAGGTGACTGGGATAGTACAGCGCGAAGGTTAATAACTTTATCAGAGAAAAATTAAGAAAGAGTAGAGGGGTTGATGGGAGGAGAGGTAGGGGAAAGGGGCCTCACGCGCTGATATTAATTTGGAAGAATAAGTCGAAGTAGCAAGGCGATAGGCAAGTGATAGGGAGGTCGTTCCCTACCAACGGGAGCGTGCTTTACGAAGGGCACGTTCATGGACACGTAAGGACCTTCTTGAACGGAGTTCCATAGTGAACCAAGGGGGGTGGTGATGGCGGTTTGAAAAATGAGTGGTAATTGGGGCGTGCACGTCAAGGCAGGGGAGTAATGATTGGTGCAGTGAGTTTAAGGTTTGGTCAGGTAAAGCAGTAGTATCAATAGGAGGTAGGGCAGAAACATCATCGTTAAAGAGAGAAGTAGTATCAATTGACAATAGTCGCCGGAAAGGGGTAGGATCTCGGGACGAGCGAGTAGGTAGGTGGTATGGAATATAGAATTTTAAATTGCTCAAGAAGTGGTCAGAAATCGTATTAGAAAGGTCAGTTACTGTTAGATTAGATATATGGAGGTTCCAGATGACTAAGTCAAGGATATTACCATATATATGTTTTGGGGATGACACATGTTGTGTAAGAAAGAAGAGGTCGATGATGTCAATTAATGCGCGAAAAGTCTTATAGTTGCAAGGAAGATTGAAGTCACCGATAATAGGGAGAGAACCAGTAGAGGATAGGTCAGAGAGTAGGTTACTGAACTCCTCGAGAAATCAGGCCGGAGACTAGCTGGGAGGGCGGTAAAGGACTACAATAGTCAGAGCTGGCACAGCACGTGAGAGAGCAATGAGAGCCTCAAATGAGGCTAGAGGGGGGGAGGGGAGAAGATTTAGGGAGAAGGATGATTGGCTTTATTTGCACTGCGTGGTTCTGTTTTGAGTTAGCTCTTGACTACGCTAACTTTTCGATGGTAAGATTAATTAACGGTCGTGATATTGCATTTCAGTACTTTAGGTTTCAAATAACATTTTCTACTCTTTTTTTAGTCGCGGGCGACTTTACATCTCACTATGTCGGTCGGTCGTCCTCGCTTTACTCTTGTTTTTTTGTTATAACATCATAACTATTCGGCCGATTCTAACGAAATTTGAAACCGTTATGTTGTTTTACATTCCCTTTCAAATGATATACTCTTCAAACTCCTCCCAAGTTAGCCCGGGAATTATTTTGTTTTGGCAATAAAATCATAACTATTGAGCCGATTCTAACGGAATTTAAACCCAATATGTTGATTTACATTTCTTTCGAATGATATAATTGCTAAGTCCTCACAAGGTTAACCCGGGAATTATTTTGTTTTTGGCAATAACATCATAACTATTCGGGCTATTCTCACGGTATTTGAAACCCTTATGTTATTTTACACTTTCTTTGAATTATAATATTTATGAGATTCTCTCAAGTTAAGCCCAGGAAATACTTTGTTTTTGTAATAATTTCATAACTATTCGGCTGATTCTAACAAAATTTGAAACCCGTATGCCTTTTTGCATTCTCCTTCGAATGATATAATTGTCAAAGTCACCCTAAGGTTAGTACGGGAATTATTTTGTTTTGGCTATACCATCATAACTATTAGCCCGATTCAAACAAAATCTGGATCCCTTATATTGTTTTACATTCTCTTTCGATAATGTAATTTCCAAAGTCCTCCCAAGGTTAGCTCTAGAATTATTTTGTTTTGGAAATAAAATTATAACTATTAGACTGATTCTTTCAAAATTTAAAACCTTTATGTTCTTTTACATTCTCTTTCAAATGATCAAATTGCCAAGGTCTTCCCAAGGTTAGTCCAAGAATTATTTAAATCTTTGAAGGTTGTAAGGTCATAAATCAGAATAAGTGAGAGAACGTGACCTTTTGGTCAGCAGATCCCTGTTTTTAAACGTTTATACATTTTCTATCCACGCTATTTTTCCGTCAGCTGATTCTACACTTTAATAATTTTATAGGAAAAGAATTTTATCAATAGTTTTATTAAGTGTTCGGAATTGAGCTTTATACCACTGTTAGGTGTCAAATTTTATTTAGTTTGAACCGGTTAGCGTGGTCGACATTTTCTATTCCTCTCAGGATTTTATATACTTCGTTCATTTGACCTCTAATCCATCTGGTGAAAAGGTTTAACTTTTCTAGTTACGTTTTGTAAATGTATTTTTTTTTAAATCTGGAATTACTTTGTCGCTTTGAGTTGGATCCTTTCTAATCCCTCACTCTTTTTTGCAAATATGGCGACCAAACTTGCGCACAGTACTTCCGCTGGGGTCTCGCCAAGATTATCGTTTATTATTTTGCACCTTAGCTACCTTTTAATATAACCTAGTTTCTTTAAGACTTTCTTTTCCCCTATAAACTTTGCTGAGAAAATTTAAGATAACTGGCTAGGTAAATAAATGCCTAGGTTTTTCTTTTTCTGTGCATGTCATTGGCCTATCAAATACATATCTTGTATTCGGTTTGAGGATTTTGTTGCCGATGTGCATTACTTTACATCTTTCAAGGTTTAATGTCAAATCCCACCTAACAGAACAAGGGATAACTTGATCAATATCTTCCTGAAAATCTTTGATGCCCTCCTAACTAATTATATATTTACTCAACTTAGCATCATCAGCAGATTTTGAAATCTTTGATACTAGTTCAAAGTTAATATCGTTATATATATATATATATATATATATATATATATATATATATATATATATATATATATATATATATAATAAAGAGCAATGGCTCCATTAGTGAAAGAAAGAGAGCGAGAGGAAGAGAGAGAGAGCGAGTGAAAGACAGAGAGAAAAGATAGGGTTAGAGATAGTGAGAGAAAGAATATGAGAGAGAGAGAATAAGAGTGAGATATAGATTTTTTTTAGGAGCCCATCTGTCGACTGCCTACTTAGGCATAAGTCGCCGTATTCACCACGGCAGCCTAATACTGGGCTAGTTTAGAATAACAACATGCAAAAAAGAAAAACAACAACAACAATAGAAAGAATAAAGGCAACAAGCAGAAAACAAACTCCAGCGTCTGGGAAAGAGAGAGAGAGAGAAAGAGAGTAAGTGAGAGAGATTAATGTGAACATCAGTTCACATTATATTATTCGAAAGAGAATATAAAACAATATAAGGGATTCAGATTTCGTTAAAATCGGCCCAATAGTTATGATGTTATTGTCAAAGCAAAATAATTCCCGGGCTAATCTTGAGAGGACTTTGGCAATTATATAACTCGAAAGAGAATAGTTATGAAATTAAATAACTCAGCAATGTTTTTAAGAAAAAAAGATTTCAGTTAGATCTCCAATTGTGCCAACATTTCCCCACCCCTCTCTGCAAATTATTTCTAAGTGATTTTTGATCTATGCTACTAACACCAAGGGCGGCATGAGCCTAGGGATATCAAACGTGTTTTGGGGTCGCCAGGTGTGAATAACATTTAATAAAGGCTAAGAGATTTGTGAGAGTCATCTGTTTGTGTAGTTCCTCAATTGTATCCGGGATTGTACAATCACTTCCCTTGCCTGGTAGAGGAAGATTAAATTAGAGCGTGAAAACAAGCGTTTAATTCACCTTTGGGACGTCGAGTAATATGTTCGATTTTCGTATTGGCGCGGAGGAGAGGGGATTAAATAGATGCATGTCTGACCACATATTGATACTGGGAGAAATGAATTTTTTTCCCCTTACGCTTAATAAGGACCGGAGGGGAAGTTAGGGGAAATTTAACTCAATAGTTCTTGATGAGTGGTCTACAGGGAGTGATAAGGTAGCGAGTGTGTACTTGCTGACAATTATAGGTTTGGTCAGAGGGAATAAATGGAGAGTAAAGATAAGTGAACAGATATGTCCATGAAATGCTTCGTTTAAAAACTACTGGAAGGAATATTATTGAGTGTATGTAGGCATATCTATGTGCAAAGAATAGCCTTTAGTTTTTAGACAAAAGGATTCTTGTGTAACTATCGTGGGCAGCTCGTTCAGTAAGAAAAAGCAGATTTCAGAAGGAGTGGAAAGGAGTTTCTGGAAGAAAGTAGTAAAGTAGGGTAATTGAAAATACATGGAAACTGCATGCACAAATATCTAGACTACTTGTGGTGCGTAACTCTCTTGCCTTTTCCTCGTGTCGTGACGAGGGGAGGTTGTTTGGATAAATACTAGACAACGACGTTCGACCTATGTTAAGGGTTCATTAACTACAACTGATCTTTTTCGAGATTCAGTATCTTCTAGGAATAATCTTTTGCGGGGGGTATCATTATTTAGGGTTGATTTTTTTAAATAACTAATAATAGTTAATAATACGATTAATATAAAAATATAAAGTAAAAATGTAACTTAAGATTTAATTTTGTCAAGATTATATTATTAAGTTAGGTTCCAATAACCTAACCTAACCCTTTCTTGCAGGATCGATTTGGTTTAAGTGGATTTGAAAGTTAGGCCATCATATTTCTCTTTTTACTCCTTGGAAAAATATTTTACTTTTTTGTTAGTTTAATTATGTTTAATTTGTTTGTGTAATTTTTTCTTATTTAATAAAACTTATTTTACCGATTATTTTTTAAATATACCAATAAGTTTCTGGGGAGTCATCAACTATGATGTTTTTTTGGGGGGGGGAGGTGCATCATCTTCTAGGATTGATATTTCTTGTGGGTCATTAATTAGAAATGGAGTTCTCGGGGGTAGTTGTCTAGGATTGATTGATTGGGTTGTTTTTGGTGATAAATGTGTGGTAGATAGAGAAAAGTTGGCGCACAAATATAAAGGAAAAGATATGAAGAGTGCGATAGCATATCATAGCAACGCTAAATGCAGGTGTCGGGAGAAAATTATCAATTTTCAGGGACTTGTCCTTTCAAAGAGCTCTGGTGCTTTAAACTACAAACTAGACTCCGTTTACTGGGCTATGGATTAGAGATGAGAGAATTAATGCAATCTGGTTAATTTCTGCATGAGGTGTAAGTTATGTACGGACTACTCGTATGTATACATTTGTAAAAGACTGAAGTTCAGCCACATTGGTTTTGGTTAGTCGTCGGATAGAGTCACGCTCAGGTCAATATTTTTTCTGGCTTCAATCTGCGATAACAACCGGTGGTTGAGATTTATACCGGTTGTAGTACTCTTATAAGCAATGCCACAGAAATTCAATCAGCCAACATGTATTTTTCTCTGCAAGCGGTCATTTGGTCGCCGCCCAAATCGCACATATCAACTCACTGTGTCCAATTAGCCAGATTTGATTTTTTTTATCTAAGTATAGTACATTTTGATAAGATACTTAATTTAGGCTTTGTTAGATTAGGTTAGTTTAGATTAGTATCGACCACTTTGGTGGGAACCTGCGCAGTTGTCTTGCTGCGAGAAGGCCACTGGCAATTGTTTGTGACCCATTTTTATCGTTGGAGTTATTTTTTATTTAAGTTTAAAGATAAAACTGACGAGAAAATTATCCCGCAGAGAGTTTATAAGGCGAGATCTATAAGGATGTGTTGATTTCTTGCATATTTGCTTCTTGTTTTGTTTGTTTTTGCATTTTGTGTTTGTGTTTGTTTGTTTTTACTCTAGCATAGTATTAGACTATAAGATTATTACAGCGACTTACGCCATTGTAGGCAATCGTGAGTTTGGCCCCCTCAAACTACTAGGCTATGCCTAAGCCTTGTAGAGACAAAACCTACAAAGTGTAGCATACTCGTACGACGAATTGAAAGAAGTGGTTACATATGTTAAAAGAAATATTTTTTCTCTGACTTCTCTTGGAATATCAGATTACTTCTTTTCCTCCTTCTCTTTTCCCTCTCGCACCCCCATGGTTTTTGGTCTTTCTGCTCATTAACACCCTCTTCTGAGTCCTTTAAATATTAATCAATCTCAGCTCGGGTGACGAGCTAAGTGGAGGGAGAGAAACATTTTGGATGGTCTATTGAGCTCCCGACTGCAGTCTCTTTCTCCTTTAGAGCCACCACGTCGCTGTTTTTCGCTTGAGTAAATGTAAAGACATATTTTCTTCATAGCTTAATTCATCGATTTAGTAGCAAATCCAAAACCAAGGTTATTTCTCCAACGCGCAGTCAAAATTCACTCATTCATTTATTTGAAGGTTGAGGTATAATTATTGGAACTTATTCCTTCCTGAAGGCTGGGGTTGAGTTATATATAAGAATGAACGATAGAGGTTTTATAGAAGTATCTTTCTGCCGCGTTTCTTAACAGGGTTTGTTGTGATAAAAAGTAGCCTTTAGCAATGGTAAGTTCTTATTTCGCTGAGGAAGAAATCAAATGGATATTAATTCCATTGGAAGAAGTTAGAAAGTGAAAAAGCACCCAAGGATCAAACGAGAATGGGGGGAAGCTCAGAAAAGGAAAGGGATTAAAGGAACTAAAACTGTAGTGGATAGAAAATAAAAGAATGATAGAAAGAATGAAAATGTTGAAATCCGGCATCAACTTTCATCTTTATCGGCAGAATATAAAACGAGTGGAGAGAAAAACGGACTGAGATTTAAATTTAATTGCGAATGCTACAGTCACCAAATTTTACTTATTCTTTCAGCAATCTATTATTATCTAATCATAAAAATTACATTAACTTTAATAATTTTTTTCGAATTTCACTGTTAAAGACCCGCGTAATAAAAGTTCAAATGTACAAAGGAACCAGAAAACATGACCTAATCATATTTTATGCAGCAAAATTCAACAGGACGTGGCAACACCTCATATAAGTTCCAAATACAAAAGCATATCTGTATAAAGACTGCAATCGCTTTTATACGTAGAAATGACAGGTTCCATCATATAAAAATAGTTGGTAAAATGCTAAAAACATTTACTTAGATTTGCCGGAAACACTTCAGCTAAGAAAATATTGTTTTTAAATGTAAAATGTTACGTTTAGAACTCATTGAAATGCTTCAAATTAATGTGTCCGATCAACTGTTTCAAAAAGAAATTGAACCAAAAGAAGAGTTGAGGCTAAATAGTCACAGTGGTCAATATTTAAGTGGAGTTGACCGCATAATTATGAAGAACATTTGAAAATTTGCAAATCAGTGTTGTTTAAATTCATTTCTATTTTTTTAGTCACCAGCGACACATCCGCAGTAAAATAAGATTGGGAAAAGACTATTTTTTTTAATAAAAATTGTGAAATTATTTTGGCTCTACCTACTTTGGGATTTTTTATATTTATACCTAGGACAATTTTGTAAACGGAATCTTAGCTCAAAATTCTCCAAAGGATGACCCCTCATTAGTTTGATATCGGACCTTTTTAAAGCTGTAAAATTTGTTAAAGAAGCTTAGCTAAACTAACAAAAATTGAAAAAGTAACCCTCTTGTTTGGTCCTTATGCATTGGTTGGAACCTCCTTAGTTAACGCAGAGTTCATACTGCTTGACTGTCAGCTGTCACTACAAAAAAATCACGCTCAAGAAGGCACTCCCAGGTAATGTTTCAGTTAGTATCTTCAAGAAGAGTTGCGCAAACTAGTGCTGAGCAACCAGCACTTTAAAAATTAACCAATAAACTACGGGCCCATTCCAGTTGGCGACCATGACTCCCGCCTGTTTAACACTGGCAACCTTGCCATATTTTATTTCATCCACCGTCATTCACTGTTATCCATCGCCTTCCTTCCATCGACTGCCCTTCCAAGATTAGATCTCGTATCCAGCAAAGACAAGATCGAGGAGACCCTATTTTCTCTCCGTTCACCCCACTTATTAGAAGTAGAGATTCTTTAAGTAACCCGAATACCCCAAAATGTCTGAAGTCCCAAAAGAAGACAATAGGAAACAATCAAGAAGTCACCAGGAAGTACTCATATTAAAATAAACGTCTAGCAAAATCAAAGTAAAGATTTTTGTTCTTTGGAAGGCAAATTGGTCTTCAGATTTTCCTAGAGATTTAGTTGGGAAAAGATTCAGTTTCAAGGTTGAATGAAGTTCAACGTGTTCCTATTTGCAATTCAGTTTAAAGGCATTTTAGTTTGGTCAGCCCTATATCTTAGAGCTAGGAATTTAGTTGTTGGTGGAGCATTTGAAAACATTATTTTTTGTGTGTGAATTTGACATATTCTGCTTCTCTTTTTTTTAAGTGATATATTTTTTAGTAAGGCAGGATGAAAATAATCGAAGTTACAGAAATCAGGTTTTAGTGTCACCCTTTCAGTCAGAAAACGAATGAGTAACGGGCATTCACAAACGATAGATTTGGTTACCATATTGAAGACTTTGTTTTCTCCTTTGATAGATATATGTTATAACTGGTATGGAAGGTCACGTCAGTTTATGGCTGGAAACGTTGTCTGTTACAACTGGAGATAACACGATGCCCGGAACACCATCTGATAAGACTAGTGAGTAAAGTTACGCCAGTTTACGGCTGGTAACGTCGTCTGTTACGACTGGGGAAGGCATAATGCTCGGTGAAGGAGGAGAGGAAGAGTTGTTTTAAGGTGTGAATTGGTTATTTTGAACTTCATGGGACAGAAGGACGTAATGACACAACTTCAAGGTGGTGGATTTATGTCTGAGAATCTCTCCTCTTACAAGAATTTTTAGAATTTTTTGTATGCTCATTTCAAGTGGGTGCCGTTACATAAAATATGAAACATAGTAGGAGTAATTTTATATAATGATCCAGTTATATTTGATTTAGTTACTAAGTGTTTTAGATTTTTACAATTGAGCCAATGGTTACAATAACTATCCAGTCATCTTTATCATAGAATTAATGGGGCGGAAATTTCTTACAACTGAGCCAATGTGAATACATTTTATGCCTATCTGATAATCTCTTAATAACTATTATTATTTACATTATTATTACTATTATTATTATCGTTATTATTATTTGATTATTATTATTTTATTATTATTATCATTATTATTATCATCATTATTATTATCATCATTATCGTTATTAATATTTTTATTATTATCATCATTTTTATGTTTATTATTATTATTAATATATTAAAGTTTGAGTTTGACTATAGGTAAGGTTGCAATCCTAACATATATCAATTTTTCACTTACACTTAGGCCATCTAGAGTAAGCGTCCTGACACACACACTAGCATGCCTGATCAAATTCATCTCGCCATGCCAAATAAAGTCAACGACCTTGTTCAATTAACGTCAGTCGATTAGTAAAGTTGCCCCATTCGGTCGTTCCATTTAATGGTATATACGAAAGGAAATCACTACACCCCAGCTTAGGAAATTGGTTGGTAGTCTAGAACAGTATTTCTTGAGGTAGAATATTGTGTGTAATGACGAAAAGTTGGGAGAAGCAAAACGCTTCATACATCTATATGAGAGAAACGCTAAACTCCAGATTAATACTAATTATGTTTTTCTATCACCCGCCGCCGCTTATAACGAGTTTAAGAAAGAGTTAAAAGAAATGTACAACGATTCGAAATTGCCGTCTTTATTGTCAATCAGATATGTTTTTGATGCAAAATTGAAAAAAAGAAGAAAAGGAAGAATACCATGAGTTCTTTTCTCACTCTTCCCAGTTAGTATACACAATCCTTCAAGTCGCTGAGGAAAGTTTATACTAACATTAGACAAAGAAACCCGTTCGAATTGGTTGATGAATGCGGTCATGTATACAAATTTCTCTCCACAAACGCACAGAATATTGCAGGAAAATGTCTTGGTAGATGTAAATTCGTGTATACCCATTAACAAAGTTAAGGAAAGGTGTTCCTAATTAGATCAGGGTCGAAGGACCCAGTAGAGAGAAATAGGTATTAATATGTTTCAGAAATCAAACTTATAACCCAGATGACACCGCCAACCACAGCCCTAAAGAAGACCCACTCTAACCAATTTAGGCTCTAAAACTGCCCGATATAAATCATTCTGTCCCAAAAGTAAATTCAAGGCTGATTCAATTTGTTTCAACGGCGATAGTCGTGGTCACTTTAAGAGAGAATGTAGCTACCCTCCATATTGCTAGATCAGTCTTGAGAACTAGGATAGCCGTTGGAAGCTTGTCACAAGTAAAATTCAATCTTTCCTCCACCTAACATTAGGTCGTAAACCACAAAACCCGTATTTATAGATTCGTGCCCTGCAAATACAAAGTAGCGGACAAGGAATCTCGAGTAGATATTTGGAAGATTCCCCGAGTGAGATTAAGAAATATCTGTGCTTGCATGAGAAATCTCCGAATGTACAGAGTAAATACATACTCTGTCCTCACTCTTACGATGAAGTACCAGCAGAATACGGTCCTCCATCTCCTTCTGTAAGGCAAAGCGTACGGGGCGAGAGAGTAAGATTAACCTAGTACACTGATGAGTTGTTAGACTCCTTTTCCACCCAAAAGATTAATTTAAGAGAGGTACTGTACATGATTTAATACTTAGTGGTAAAGCAAGTAATGTTAAATGTCTAGCTTTAATGGATACTGGAGCTTGTACAGCCTTAGTAAAAAGAGAATTCATTAAAGAGTTGTAATTCTTCACGAACCAATTTCACAATTACGCCGCCCCGATTTTAGGTAGTGGGCGTAAACGGCCAAACGTTCAAATCTTTTAGAGAGATTAAATTGTATCTGGAATTGGGTAATTAAGTGTATCTCGCAAATGTTTTTATTGTCGAAGATGATTTGAGATTCTCGACAAGTTTGCTAATAGGTTTAGATTTTTTGATAAGAAATACGTGAATAGTTGACCCAGCAGGTAACACAGTTCATTGTAAAGAAAACATAAATACTCTAGTGGACCCTGTGAATGATGCATAATACGTCCTTAGTATCAGGAATATGAATTCA
Organism: Ceratothoa steindachneri; assembly: GCA_963969495.1. Lineage (NCBI taxonomy): Eukaryota > Metazoa > Arthropoda > Malacostraca > Isopoda > Cymothoidae > Ceratothoa > Ceratothoa steindachneri. The sequence goes on along the minus strand of OZ018324.1, from coordinate 15,718,918 downwards.
CTTGTAAAAAAATGGAAGAAAATTGGAGCCAGTTAGTCAAGATGGAATTAGTCCAAACGTTCAGATCCGTGGTATGGATGCTCAAAATAAGTCAAGTGAAGACCCAAGAGGTGCGACCCCTAAGAAGACTTAGGCAAGGATAGAAAGCCAAGAAAGGGGTGCTCCAAGAATCTTTTGTTTGAAGGAAGACAGCTAAGAAAAGGCTACCCATAGAAGCTTTAGTTTAAAGGAGGAGAGCAAAGAAAGGGATGCTTCAACGAACCTTAGTTTAAAGGAAGAGAATCAGAAAATGATTGCTCAAATGAATCTTAGTTTAAGGATGGAGAGCCAAGAAAGAGGTGCTCCAAAGATTTGTTCTTAAAAGAAGAGTGTGAAATGAATGCTGCTCCAGGATATATATATATATATATATATATATATATATATATATATATATATATATATATATATATATATATAGTAGTGACCAGCGAAAGCGGTCCCACTTTCAAAGGTTCATTGGTCCCTAAGCCAGTGAAGACCCAAGAAGCTTATTGAGAGCCCCCGGGAGCCATGATAAATAAGGTTACTCTGTTCGATTGTGTAAACAGTGGTTTTGGAGATTGCGACTCCAATTATTCACCCCCAAATGATTTAGCATTAAACAGCATTCATTCAGTTTTCATTCATACATTGGTGAAGAGTTTTTCCCCGCCTGTCGTTCCTGCACATACGGAAACCGTACAACCCTACGAAAGAATTTTTTCTGGAAAATTTAGATGATTGTGGATGTTTACTTTTCTATCTGTTTAACTTTATAATAGTTTTGGCTACGATAAGTAGTGTTTCATACTTGATAAATTTATCCTCCATTTTCTTTATTTTGTCTGAATTATATTTATCTTAATTCGTGGAATATTTCCCCATGTATCCGCTTTCTTCCTTCTTGAAGTTTTTATTTGCGTATTGTTTTATTTTGTTTTTTACATTCTTAAGAGTCGCGTTATTTTGAACGATATACGAGGGGCGGTCAATAAGTTTTGCGAATCAGTAGGGAAAAATTGAGGAAGGGAGATGGCTGTTTGTGGGGGTGTTGCGACAAGTTATGACAAGTCAGGGCCTGCAGCCGCACGCTCTTGCATAGTCTATTTAAGAAGCAGTAGCTGATCGCAGATCGTTAGTCATAAATCTTTCAACAATGGAGGAGGTTGAGCAACGCACAGTGATCAAATATTTGACCAAGGAAGGCAAGAATGCAAAAGAGATCCATGAACGCATGGTTGCAGTGTACACCGGCACCGCCCCTTCCTATGCAACCATTGCTCGCTGGAATAGGGAGTTCCGCCATGGTCGTGAGTCCCTTGAAGATGACCCCCACCCAGGACGCCCGTCAAACGTGACCAACGAGAACAATGTGGCCCATGTGGAAAGAATGATCCTCGAAAATCGACGGGTGAAGGTTGAAGAAATCGAGCGAGAATTTGGGATATCACATATAAGTGTTATCAACATCATCCACGACAATTTGACCAGTTGGGTCCCTAGAAACCTCACGCCCCATGATTGACTTCAACGTCGTCAAAGTCCACAAGGCCATAGTTGCACAAGCTGCCCTGCGCGAGTGCGAATTCAAGGAGCTCAACCATCCCCCCTACAGTCCAGATCTGGCCCCTAGCGACTACTTTTTATTCCACCAGCTCAAGGTTGCACTGCGTGGACGCCAGTTTGGGGACGATGAAGATGTCCAGCTCGCCGTTCAGGAGTGGATTGAACAGCAGTCGGGAGATTTCTGGTTGTCGGGAATTCAAAGCCTCAGGGCCAAGTGGCGCAAGTGCATTGAAGTTGGGGGTAGTTATATTGAAAAATAATAAAACACTTTTCCTCATATCTCATTTCCTTATATCCCAATTGCAAAACTTATTGACCGCCCTTCGTATGTTCATTCAATTGCTTATTTTCAGTTCTTCACTCTTTCTTGTGTTGAACTCATTTATCTCAAGAGAAGTGCAAGTACCGCTCTACCCCGATCTAGGATTTGAGCTCATATTGCATTTTGAAGTAGAGTCGTTTTATATTTTTTCAAGGAGTTTGTTCTTACCCGTTATGAACCCAATTTACGTCTTTCTCCCGAGTTAATCCCCCTCCCTGTATTCTTTTACCACAATTCTTCGTGATTATTCATTTTTCCCAAATTACTTGCTATCTTAGTTTTTTTATCTTTCCTTCACTTCTGCTTCGTTTATTGTTTTTGCTAGTTGGTTCGTCCTTTAATACATTTTTGTATTTATTTCAAAATATTCATTTATTCTAGTTATAATATGCGAATTTATACATACGATTCATTTTCTCCTAATACTTTCTACCTGTTTTAAAATGCACCAATCTTTTTATTCTTCCATCTATTCCATCTATTGAGTTGCACCCAAGCTTGCTCGTTCTCTTAAATTTTAGGCAAGTATTCTTTCTTTAAGATTGAATTAGTTTACTTTTTATTTCAGTTAAGAATGTTCGTTCACTTTGAAATACTTTGACTCTTTTTATTAAGTTATTTTGTTACAAAACATTTACGTATTTGTCGATGATTTTTGTATTTCGAAGCATCTGATATTACCCACCATCAATGTTTGTTTTCAACTCTTTATATTCTGCATTCTTTGAAGTTAATCCAATACATTAAGCGAAAGCTTATCTCTTAATTTAATAATTACGACATGTATCTAGACTTTCGTTTAAATAAATTGATTATTTTATATATAGGGGCGTCAGTAGTTTGATGTAATTTGTAGAAATGTAGAAAATAACGCATAACACATCAGAGAAAAGATGTATTTAAATAAAAATCGGTATAAATAATCTTTAGAATTAGTCTCAATGACGGCTTCAATTCGGGTTCTGAAGCAATTGCATTCCCAAAACAGATGAACTTTAACAGTTTTGGAGATATCTTTGTCATGGCCTGACTTGAGAGATTGAATAGTGTTATGGAGGTGTTGCTTGACGACGACGCATACGTAATAGTATAAAGATTAAGGTCAGGTGAGCTAGGAAGCCATGTGTCTGGGAGAAAATAGTCGTGAAAATTGCCACGCATCAAAGCTTGGGTTGTTCTACCTTTAAGAGATGGTACAGAGTCTTGTTGGAAGATGTAAGGTCTTCTGTTGCGTACTCTCTCTATCCAGGACCTCCCAATATTCTCCCAAAATACGTGTAAGCAATAACATTGACAATTAAGCCCTGTGAAAATAGTAAGGGGCATGACTTCTCCCTCACTGCTATTGACTCCCAGAATGATCAGAGTTGCCTGGAAACTTAGTGGGCATTAAAGTTGGAACCTCGTTTGCACTCTGCATAACCATCTGTCATTCTTTAGGTTTACCTTTTGGTCCTGGTCGAACGTTTTCTTATACAAATATTTAATAGGGTAGTTTTCGATAGGATTTCCTCAATAAAATGGGTTTATAATTAGAGAGTTTAATTGATTCAAATATAGGTTTTTGGTATTTAGTTTATCTATATGGGTTGTTTTTAATTTAAGATATATTACTTTAGTAGAAATGAAACAAAACCGTTATAAAAATTGCTTTTATAAGATTAAAAATATTCAGAGGGATCGGTTTTGATATTTATATAATTAAAATGGTGACATTTGGGAAACATCCCTTGAATAATTGTCAAATGCCGCTATAACTCTCATATAGTATTCAAATCACAAATTCTCTTTATCAAATCCTCCATTCATTTAATTTAAATTAAATATATAGAAGCCATTGTATGTTCATTATTACGTACACGCGTATACACAGATTTTTTACAATTATTCAACCTAAAATATTATAGTCTTGTGTTTTGTTTAGTTTTAAACGGTACTAAGGTTTCTCATGTTAACAAAAAAAATATTTATTTAGGGATAAAATAAAGAGCTGCGTACGAATAGGACATTAACTTTAAAAAATATGACTGTGATTGTTTATTCTTTTACCTTAGGCAACATATCGATTAAAATGTTGACGGTTTTATTTATATTCAATTTTCTAATTACTTTTCGGGCCCAATGTTGAAATTCAGGATAGCGGTGGTCTTAGTTTCAAAGTTCATTTCTCCTATCAGTTAACTATAGCTCTCCTCATTTTTCTAAGGTTTCTGGCAGTATATATAGGCGCTCGCTATTGTTTTTGCCGTTTTGAATGTTTACTGATGTTAGTTGCAACGCTTGCACTGATCACACCAGCATAGGAAACAAAAACAAAAACCCCTCTCATTTAACCACTTTTCATTCCGACTGTCTCAAAGAATAGTTACTACAACTTAGTGAATAAATGCTCCTCCGTTTTCTTGGAGGGGAATCCTATAGTGCTCCATTGCAAGGCGCATTACGATCAAAAATGAAGCCTCACAAATGAATGTTATATAAATTCTATGAAGTCTTGAGAAGGACACGCACATAATTTTGCACATACAATTAATCAAATAATAGTGTGTAATATTTTGTCATGTAGATGATAGTATGTGGCATTTGGTCATGTAAATGGTAATATGCAGCATTTGCTCATGTAAATGGTAATATGTAGCATTTGGCCATGTAAATGATAATATGTACTGTTGTTGTAAAGGCTATAGGCAAAAATGAATTCGAGACGCTTTCACACGCATACGCACTTACACACTCTCACGTATATACATTTACACGCGTACACGCGGTCACACGCAGAACAAATATTTCTCGCGCTATCTTTTCTGGGATGCGCCGAAGCAGCTGTGCAAACATATTTATCAAGACACACCGAGTTGAAAAACGGGAGAGACACTCATTTTCTTTATTTTTCCAGAGCCGTAAAATACAAAATATTATTCTCGCAATTTCTATCTCTCCCCGAGATGAAGATTGTCTGTCGAAGGCCTGAATTGGGAACTACCTGCCTACCTTCTCTCTATCCCTGTGTACATAGGAATAAACATCGAGTAGAGTAAGCTTCGCCAAAACCGTATCATTGCTTAACAGTTGGCCACACCCACTATTTTCGACACACTAAATACTATTTAAAGTAGACTCACAGGGCAGGATACAAAGGTTAGCGCTCTGTAACCAATTACTCCGAAACGCGCTACATTCATTCAATTAGTTTGTATCTCATACAGAGATGGGCTCTAAATACATTTAAAGTATTCAAATACTAAATATTACATACATGAGAAAAATATATTTAGATATTAAATGCAAAAAATGTATTTAGATACATTTTTAAATACATTTCAAATACATGATATATAATGACAATCGATAAGGGCCATTGGTATCACAAAAAAATATATATTAAAATTAAATTGTATATTATAATTACTAATGTAGGATTTGATGAAAATTGGACTTAGGTACTACAAAAGAATTAGAAAGTTCCATAGAATGAAATTTCAGTTAGCTATTTATATCAGCATTACATTTAAGTAATATCAGTTGCTGAAATGTTTCGTTAGATAAAGAACTCCGTTTTGGAGATAAGGCCAGTCCTCCTAAAGAGAAGAGCCGTTCCACAGAAGCTGACGACGAAAGGGTGGTGTTGTATTTAATAAATAACTTTTTTATGTTTGGATATCTATCTAAACTTTGAAGTGTTTTATTTGAAACCTGAAAGTAACTGAACAATTATAAATCTGCGGTTGATCGTGTTTGAGTGGGTTTTGCAAATTCAAAATAATCGTCACTGTCCAATACACCACTGGATGATTCAGCTTCGGGTCCCTCTGCTAAATTCTCAATCGCTTGAATCATAATATTTTTAACAGAGTCTTGGTGGCTTGAACTGTTCCATGAAATACTAATATTTAACCAGTGGAGTTTGAAGAATGGATAGTTTGTTGATGCAATAATGGCATATGTAACGCTAGCTTTCTTTGCCAAGGTCAAAAAGGCTGGGTAGCGCTTTTCAAATCCGTTAGTGACTGCGTTAAGAAGAGGCTGGCAAAATTTCAGAGAACGTGACTGATGGCTCTTGAGGTTTTTCTCCACAGTGACGAAAGGTCTTTTTCCTGATCTAAGGCATTTCTCATTAAGAAACTATCCTTCAGCTCCTGCTCACCCTGATCTTCTTCACCTACATGGATTCTATCTTCTGAATCTGTAGACACATTTGCAGGAGTAACCGAAAATTCCTTAAACGCTTTTAACAAAACTAGTGCCGTTATCAGTGACGGTGCTCATGATTTTCTTGCAGGGGGATATCGTATTCATTTATGATATTTTCTATATGTTCAGCAATCTTGATGTAGTTATGTTCTCTTTTGAAGCGACAGCATGCCAATACTCCACTTTGACAGACAAGAGCAGCTTCCTCAAGCTGAAAAAAATGAAATAACAGTCTAATGTTTGTCTCATAAATGTTTCCATAAATTTTACATATTAATATAATCGAGATAAATTCCACCAACAAATAGGTCTTCTTTCAGCCAATAGCTGATAACTCCCTAACTGTAAAGACCTTTTCAATTTCATATTGCATAAAGAGCAAAATCTTAACATACCCAAAGAATTGTGACGCCCCCAAAAATACAGTGACCAGTTGACCAAATATTTGCAGGAAGACATAAGTGCTGTCTAGTGTATTCTTTAGTAGAACTCTTGTCACTTTCTCTTCTTCTATAAGATTTCGGCCTAGCATCCGCCTTGAAATGAGGTCAACTGAAGAATTAGGATCTGCGGTAGTGGAATGTGTTATTATTGTGAGTGAAATTGATTTTCACAGTGAATGAGAATATATGGTATGAATATAAAATTTTATATATAAACTGTAGCTATATTAATATTGAAAAGCTATATAGGACTGGTACATTGATTCATAAATATATTATTAGTCCTTCATATTGACTTTCAGTACTGTTAGGAATATATACATTATCAAGCTTTATTTCCTACATTTTTGACGGGCGGACGTGCTAGTTTTGACATAATGATATACAGGTATTGCTACTATAACGAAATACATCCTTATAGGAATTCATATAATAACTACATATGATCTAAAAATAATTGTACTAGTTATTCCTGAAAATATCTTCAAGTAAATGATAGCGCGCTTTAAGAATATATGTATGTGGATTCTCATGAAATTATTGCAATATATTAACCTCTGTTATTTGTATATGTCTTCCTTTATTTAACTTCGTTATATAGCCTACGTAGTGACCAATGATCCAAACGCTTTAGTATTCGGTCGTTATAAGAGGTTAACCTGTACTACTAATAATATAATTGTAAACAATATTTGTAACTCAGAACTCACCATTAATTAATTTAATAAAACCTGGCTGCTTCATGGTTGATAGGGGATGCACAACTTGTATGATAAAATCTGCAATCAGCTTATCAACAACAGATTGTTTGACCATCTTAGTATTCACCGCAAGACACTTCAGTATTGTATTTACTTTAACACCGCTGCATGAGGGACCATCGTCTAATACTAAACATTTTCTTTTTGAGTGTTTCTTTTGAGATACGAGCAGCGGTCAATAAGTTTTGCAATTCGGATATAAGGAAACGAGATATGAGGAAAAGTGTTTTATTATTTTTCCACATAATTACCCTCAACTTCAATGCACTTGCGCCTCTTGTCCCTGAGGCTTCGAATTCCAGACTACCAGAAATTTCACGAGTGCTGTTCAATCCACTCCTGGACAGCGAGCTGGACATCTTCATAGTTCCCCTACCGACGTCCACCCAGTGCAGCTTTGAGCTGGCGGAATAAAAAGTAGTCGCTAGGGGCCAGATCTGGACTGTAGGGGGGATGGTTGAGCTCCTCGAATCCGCACTCACGCAGGGCAGCTTGTACAACTATGGCCTTGTGTACTTTGACGACTTTGAAGTCGATCATGGGGCGTGAGGTTTCTAGTGACCCAAAGGGAAGAGACCTTGGTCATGGCCAAATAGTCATGCATGATGTTGATAACACTTCCATGTGATATTCCAAGTTCTCGCTCAATTTCTTCGACCTTCACCCGTCGATTTTCGAGGATCATCCTCTCCACACGGGCCACATTGTACTCGTTGGTCACGTCTGACGGGCGTACTGGAAGGGGGTCATCTTCAAGGGACTCACAACTATGGCAGAACTCCCTATTCCAGCAAATAATGGTTGCATAGGAAGGGGCGGTGTCGGTATACACTGCAACCATGCATTCATGGATCTCTTTTGCATTCTTGCCTTCCTTGGTCAAAAATTTAATCACTGCGCGGAGCTCAACCTTCTCCATTTTTGAAAAATTTGTGACTGACGATCTGCGATCAGCTGCTGCTTTTTAAATAGACCAGGCAATGGCGTGCGGCTGCAGGTCCTGACTTGTCATAACTTGTCCTAACACCCCCACAAACAGCCATCCCCTTTTCTCTCTTTTTCCCTACCGATTCGCAAAACTTATTGACCACCTCTCGTATCACGTAGTTATCCGCTTTTTACCCAAAGCAGGATGCTTTCTCTGTTGATAAATGCACATGATCAGATAAGTGAAGGACATTTATTTCACCTTACTATAATACACATTAAATTTAATCAGCATATATTATAAATGAAGGTGCTGCAAAAGGAAGCAGGTAGGTTCGTGCATGGTTATCCTACGATACTTAACATTATTGTTAGGTACTAGGAATTTGGCCATTTCTTTTTAAATAAGAAATAGTGAAACTTGTCAATTCAATTAAGTATCATATAATTAGCTCTAATAAATTCTAACCTTGAAATGAATGCGGAGCGCAGAAATAGCATTTCTCACCGCAGAAAGTTCGCCATTACATGATGTACATACACACTTCACTTTTTTTCCGTCGGAAGATTTCACTCTAAAAAGTTTACCATCTAGTAAAGGATGACTATAATTATATGATTATTTATCTTCCTTGTCTTTATTATTGTCTAATCTCTTCATTTCACACTCTTTCGAAGAAACTGAAGTTGCCATGCAGCAGTTGAAATAACGCTAAGTGCTCTCACTATACAACCGAACATAACTGTGACCATCTGTTAACTGAATTTTAATTGATGCAAGCAATCTTCCCTCACCGGCTCACGCAGTCAAGTTGCGACAAGCTAAAACATGCATTACACGTTTTTAACAGCTATATAAACCTATTATCAGTAAAGTATTTGCAAAAAGTATTTAAATACATTGTATTTAAATACTTTAAAAAGTATTTAAATAACTTGTGACCTAGGAGTGATGTTTCCCCTCCTCCCTCCTATAAAACTATGTGGTGATGTAGGCTATTTTCCGTTTGTATGAACTGCTGTTCATATGCCTCACTTCTCTTGTTCCTGAGATGGCGAAGATTTTTGCCACTTGATAAGATTCAAAGAACTCTAAATAACCAAAACGAGTTGCTGCTGACATAGCTTGTACGCAATTGTTATGGGTTTTCCATGCATATGTTATTCACACATTTTACAGTAGTATAGTGTTATTTTCTAATATATTTTGGTGAGGTTAGTTGCAATAAAAGGGAAATGTTCAACGAAAGATTTATTTAGTAAATTAAAGTAATTTCGTATCATACTAAATTTATCATTTAAGGCTAAATTCATATTATAGCACGGATGGGATATTGGTCAATTTCACAAAAACCTCTCTTGTCTAATACTACATGAAACTAATTAGTTTTATCTGTCACACTCTACCAATGCATTCTTATTTAATCTGGGGTAGGATTATCAGATAACATATACAGGGTGGCCCCTCGAAATTGGACTTTTTTGAGAAGCAATATTTCAATAACCATTAAAGATAGGGACATGAAATAAAAAAAATTAAAGATGAATCCTTTATATATAAATAATTAGTCTACCATGGTCAGAAGATCTGTGATGTGGACCACTTGTGTAAAAGAATTCAGGTTGCATGGGTGGGGGGAGGGGAGTTCACAAGTAAATTGAAAATAAAATTTACAAATGAAAGTTAAGATTACAGGCTGTGGTTGACGATAAAAGAAGGCATATTGAACCATTTATTAAAATAAAAAAATGCTTGGAAATATTGAACTTTTTTAAAGGTTGCAATTTAGAAAATCAAAAACATGTGTGTTACATTATTTTTTAAAGGTTATTTGACTTATTAAATGAATTTAAAACGAATTTTACAAGGAATCAGTTTTTTATAGATAAAGGATATATTTTTATTTGTATTTAATTTCATGCCCCTAGCTTCAATGATTATAAAAAATAAAAAAATGCTTGGAAATATTGAACTTTTTTAAAGGTTGCAATTTAGAAAATCAAAAACATGTGTGTTACATTATTTTTTAAAGGTTATTTGACTTATTAAATGAATTTAAAACGAATTTTACAAGGAATCAGTTTTTTATAGATAAAGGATATATTTTTATTTGTATTTAATTTCATGCACCTAGCTTCAATGATTACTGCTTCTCAAATACGGGCCAATTTTTAGGAGGCCACACAGTACACTCCTATCATTACATAGTTTCATTTCACTCATTGTTACAAGGTATGGTTTAGTTGCGATCCATATGAATTACTCATGTCAACTCGCCTTTGGATAATATTTTCCGTATAAACACCAAGAAACCAATTTTCAGGACTTTTATCAATTATGCTTACTGTTTCTGCAACAAAGGACATTTTCATTTCTGTGATGAACTTCTTCGAATGTTATTAGTTATAGATGAGTTAAATGATTTAGGTTCGACAGCCATCATCTCCAAATTCAGCATCGGCCATCTCCGTCGTAAGTAAAGAAAAAAACAACACACTTCACCCATATAGTTATATTTCTTACTCTCTAATAATTCAGGAATTTTGTGCCCTGAAAGTCTAGGAAGAAAGAAAGAAAAAAATAATATTTTAAGTAATAATATATTTAACACTGACAGAGTACAAAAAATCTGAAAAAATAAACAGTCGCTGAATGCAAGTAAATATATTTAAGAATAGAATCAATAATTATTGCTTATAAAATAGGACAGAAATAAGTCTTATGAAACTAATTTTTTATCCACATTTACTCTTATTTTTACTTTTCCTAACCTCTGATTTTAACCTTTCTTCCTTATTTTAAATAGCCTCTAATGGATCTAAAGGTCTTTGTTGGTTCGTGATCCTGTAATTGTTCAAAAAAGTGTGGTGGGGATCAAACTGTCAGTGAATGCTAAGGTTTTGCGTATTGAAACTGCTAGAAGGCTCCATGAGAGTATACAGATGAGGGCGTTGATTTATAGGAGTGAAACGATTGCATCTCATTAAATGTCAGGGTGTAAGAACTGTTGCAAGACCGCATATAATATGGTTTGATCATGTGAATTAACGTATGAGAAAGAAACGATGCAAACAAATTATAGAATTGCTGACAATGATATCGACCTTGTTTGTTACGCGAACCACTCCGGTGTTTTGGCGATATTGAGTGTTGGTGGTTTGATCACTGTATTTAAGATTTCGTGTCGCAATAACTATTCTTAATAAAGGGAAGACTGGATGGGATTTCCTCTCACCCAACGGTAGGCCTTGAGTCAGCATAGCTGAGAGCTGAATTCAAAATGTGAATAGAATGGTTTCCACCTCTGAGGAATGGTTGAATAAAACCTTCTCATTTCTCTTATGGAATTTATCTATCGTTTTTAATGACACTCTTCATGTGAATTCTTAAGGCACTCTTCGTTTGAGAGGTTCTTTTTGGTGTTGCTTGATGGATTCGAGCACCATGTTGATAGGAACCCTTGAAATAAATAAAGTGATGTTATAAACAAAACGAAAAGACTTAAAAATCTCTCCATAATTCTATTTCCATTTTATTTTCAGTCAACAGCCTTGTAGCCATCACACATGGATTTTCACATGTTCTACAAACCAGTTCGTCATAAACTACACCACACTCTGCCCAGAAAACCCAAACACATCTGCGCAGACAAAGGATTTCTGAGGGAACCAACCAACCAATATTTATTCACCTACAATTTTTTGACTGATGCTGATGTTTTTGGGTCCGTGTAATTACTCCAAAATCTGCTTGTTGTGGTAAGGAATTGGTTTTAAGTTTTGTATTACTCTGTTAGTTAAGACTTTTATGAGTATTTTCAGTTTTATTATAGGAATTTGATTAGAATTTATGTTGTGATATTTCCTCTGTCTATTTTTACTCGCGTGCGACTCCATATCTCACTATGTCGGTCGGTCGGTCCCCGTTTTGCTTTTTTTCGTTTTTTTGGTAATATCATTGTAACTATTCGGCTGATTCCAACGAAATTTGAAACCTTTACGTTGCTTTACATTTTCTTTCGAATGATATAATTGTCAAGATCCTCCCAAGGTTGGTCCGGGAATTATTGAAAGTTTTGAAGGTCGTAAGGTCAATCAGAATAAGTGAGAGCACGCGACTTTGGTCAGCAAACCTTTTTATAAGAAATAAAACCGAGGCGTTTTATTAAGGCAGAGCTTTTTTTCATTCCTCAAATTGTATAAGCTCATTTTTATACCTTTGTTTAGGTGGATAGCCATTTTTCATTTTCCATATTCATGTGAAAACATATATTTTCTTACGGATCAAATTTCCGTCTAGTATTGAAAAGTCGATAGGTAATGTTTTAAGAATATTGCGGCTATACTATTCTAGGGAGAGAGCCATTGGTCTTTTACTTTCACTTCTCATTTCTTCTCAAGTTGACATTGCTGCTTCATAAATTTGGTTGTCACCCATCGTTTTCACCTCGTATAGTCTATTGATTAGCCTATTGCATACTTCTTTATTATGTTATTTTCCTATGTTTTTATCTTAGCAGCTTGTGTATTTTGATGTTATTTTGCCTCACTTATATTGTCTGAATCGTTTCTTATTAACCCTTTTTCCTAAACGAGAAAAATTAATAATTACTGCAGATATTATTTTGTTATTGGATTCAAATTAGGTGTTTTACAAGTGAGCTGAATAATACCCGTAGTCTTCTACAGCGGGTTTTGTAAGAGGCAACTAATCCCCGATATAACTCCTTTGAAATTGAATTTTCCACGAGTATTTCAATGCGTCGAAAATGAGAGCGAATATCAAGGAGCACAAATCTTGATTGTTCTTACTCCGCATTATGGAGTGAAACCAATGAGTGTATTTAATTGATGGCTATATGTGATGAAGAGTAATTGAAAATGTAGTAAAAGTGTGAAAAATGAGATTGATAATGTTTTCATTATGTGAAATGAACGTTCTAGGGCATACTAATGGAGAGAGAGAGAGATCAAGTGAGACTTGGTATCAGGGAATAAAAGATTATCTAATGGTGTGGGAAGTGGTGGAATTTAAAGGTCGGAAATAGTTGTAGGTTCAAGTTTCTGCTGAAGTTCAGATGTGCAAGAATAATAATCTGCGAGATTGTTGTGTATTGACGCTACAATGATAAAAGAGGCGAAGTGTCTGGGACGTGTAATAGAAGGAACTGGGAGATTGCCTTTTTTATGACTGTATTAATTATTAACATACATATAGATGGTATAGTTAAGGGAGAATGAAACTTCAGTGTGGAAAATGTGTATGCGCACATATGGGCTGGGGAAGAAAAAATATGGGTGAATTTGAAAAATGACTGATCTGTTCTTACTGCGGAAAAAGCTAGTAAGGAATGTATTTGATGTGAAACCTGTGAAAGGACTAAAATAGGGCCTGTATAACGACATGATTGTGCTGCGTAAGGTTAAATTGGTGGGTGCTGGCTGAGAAGATGTGAGGTCGGTCGAAACTAAGGGAGAAATACAATTGAAATGATTTTAAATAAGCGATTTAGGGAAAATGATATGAAATTGGCTGAGAAAAAAAGAGAAAGTGTGCCTGACCATTGAAAATTAGAAAATGTGGAGCCACTTTAGAAAATTGATAGCTGATTGTGCAAAGTCTTTATATGGTTATGACATAAGGGGAAAGATAAAATACCATGCTGAATGGTAGAATGATAAGGCGAGACGTGTAATTCAGCTGAATTGGGAGAATTAGTTGCAGGCTCTTCATAGTGTAGATGAGAATGTCAGAAAGAATTGTATTAATGCGCACAATGATATAAAACATATAGTGAAGCGGCTGATTTATTAGAGGAAGATAGAAACAAAGAAAACATTTGAAAGTATGGTGGATGAGTCTTGAGATGTGAATGGAAAGGTGTTTTGGTAATTGAGAAAAATTAGAAACCAAGAAAAAAATAGTTGCCTAAATATTAATTTCATGATTGTAAGTGAGGAAGAGCTTAAAAGAATAGATGCTAATAGTGTTTTATTGAATTATTTATTGTTAGTATTCAAGTAGAACCTGATCTAAATATAATGATGATTTTTTTCAAAGTTTGAATTGATGCTGGGTTAAATCTCAGGGAGTGTAGTGGTATGTGTGATTGTTAAATATGGGTAAGACTGCAAAGGTGTGTGAAACAAAGAGATTACTAATGATTTCGAAGAATAAGATAGAATGTGAAAAATGTTGTATGCGAGTAATAGTGCTCTACCAGGGTATGAAACCTGTATTGTTGCGAATGGTCGTTAGGGGGAGGAAATTTCTGAAACATCAAAAGTAGGTGGAGTGGATAACATAGAATTCAAAATGGTTTTGGTGTTGTAAACCCGCTACAAGGGCAAGAGCGTCCCTTCGGATTAGAATAATGTTTTGATGATACCATTGTTCATAGGGTCCCGGCGAAAGCGATTTGAAATCATTCTGTTGCATGGTTGTTCGCAATGCTTTTTTTCTACCCTAAAGCAAAATAGCGACGAGGCCGCAGCACGCAGAAAATGTAAAATGAGATAAGTGAAGAAACTGGTGAAGCTATAAATAGTGAAAATGAATAGAAGATACACAGCTGCCACAGTCCTTCTACATGCATTTGGGTAGGAAAGATGCAAAAGATTGCACCCCTTGTATCGGAATGGCACGTAGTTAGTCCAGGTTGCCGAAGTGGATTTGCTTCTGCTTCAACGTTTATCCCCCTGTAAGAGTTTTTCTCGCAAGGTGATTAGAGTACTTTTTACTGATCGCGAAAGAACAATAAAAGAAGAAATCAGATAGGCATGGTGTGTTTATTGTGTGTAGGTTGGGTGTAGATTAAACGTTTTATTTTAATCATCTGGTTGAGAAAACACGGGATAAGATGTGCGAGGTTTATGGAATAAATTCATGATCATGTTGATAAGAAAGTCACTATGATAGATATAAAAATTAAGGCATGTAAGTGTGACTATGGAGTGTAAAGTGAAGGGACGATCGATATTAAATGAGGTCCAAATCGATGAATTGAGAGGGATGATGGATGAGAGAATGAATGTTCTAAAGCATGATAAACTAATGACAAAGACGTATATATTGTGTGAATGTGGTTGTAATTGAGGACAGCATCTTAGGTGGAAGGGGCATATAATAAGGAGAACAAAAAAAAGGAAACTGACCTCCTGGTATGCGAGAGATGGAATATCACGTAAGGGGATTTATTTTCGTGAGTTGGAGATGTGGTTGATAGGGGTACAAGCGTGTAATAGTGTGTATGTAAAGTGTTTAAGGAGTGGATACTTGAAACGTCGTGTATGGGACCTTCTTCCAGGGGATTAACGGGGACAGGATTGAATTTGACTAAGTATATGTAGTTCCACAAGGAAAAATATTAAGGATAATCCTAGGATCATCCTAATCATTTTTATGGAACTTATTTTCCCATGATACTTATGTTTATTGTTCTTCATCTGTTTGATTTGTTGTTCTTTTACGTAAACTTTACGCTCTTTTATACGCAGATTTTAATCTTGCTTTTAACTACTTTGTGATCACGGACTGTGATGCAAGAACTGATAACTAGCTGAGTTGAAACTTTTCCCACAAGGAGATTTATCCAATTGTAGACTCGCACAAGTATAAGAAGACTCTGGACCTTCCTGTTCTCTAACACCTCCAATTAATCTCATCTTTTGTGTACTCGTGTATAAAAGTTCTGCATATTTTTTATAGCCCTTAGCCTTTATATAGGAAATCGAACCTCATAAAACCAGGTAGAGATACTCTTAATCGCCTTTGATTCACATAGTTTCATTAAAGGAAGAAAGGAATGAAGACCTGGGTAGAAATTCTAACCACAGCTGCTCTATTGCTTCCCTTTAATCCAAATGGGTTGCTTTTCCATCGCTCGTACCAAGACATTTCGATACCGGACTTTGTTAATTGGAAAGTCTAAAAAGGAAGCCAATTTACTATCTTCTCAAATTGAAAGCCTCTCCTTGTGAGACTTCCAAGAAGATTTGGTTTTAAGATTACCTTCAGAACATCATAGAGATTGGGGGTAATTATAGTAATATATGCTTAACCTTCTAATTACTACGTTAAGAAGATACACAGTGGGGTGAAATAACTATTCGTACACTTTCCAAATTCAATTTTAATAGACTTCCAACCCATGGAACTTCATGAGATTTATACAATAGATTAATATTAAGGTAAGGTTTAAAGTATTGTGCACAAAGAGGCATGAATTAGAATTGATATTCAGTAAAATTAAAATTAATAAAAACACGGTGGAAAAAAGTATTCGTACAGAAACCTAAACCTAACGAAGTTAATTTTTAAAGTACAGAAGAAACATACTATTAGCTCTGACGGTGCAATAAAGCTTCTAGAGGATTTCAATAATATGTACAGCAATTAAGAAGAGCTCAGGAAAGATTGGAATGCCATTCAGCAGTTGACGTTCTAGCAGTAAAGACGTTGTCATGAGGAAAAATAAAGAACCCTCCAATGACCAAAAAGGTGATGAGTTGACGGGTTGAGCTACCGAAAGATATCCAGCAGTTGATAATACAGTTCAGCTACAGTACAGTTCAGGTGGGAACCATCGGAAAAAATCAACGTTCAAGTGCTCCTCAGAAGATTTCCCCCCAACCTCTTGTGTAATACTTGGAAAGGTTAGAGCTGCCCCCACGACGACCCAAAATGAAATTCAAGATAACCTACTAGCGGCAGAAAGGGCGGCCGCAAAGCAAATCATCAATAATGGACTGAACCGGCATGATTTTAATTCTCGCATGCCAAGGAAGATACCTCTGCTGCTGAAGAGAGAACGCTGTATGGTTGAAGTTTGCACGTGGGCATTTGGAGAACCTGCCTACTTTGGGATAATGTCCTGTGGTCAGAAGAGACAAAAATAGAATTGTTTGGCTGTAACGATGGCCATCCTGTCTTAAGGAAAGACGGCACTGCCTACGACCCTAAGAACACCTTCGCTACCATGATTTTTGGGGGAGATAGCACCATGGTGGGGGGGTGTTTCTCCTTTAGGAGCAGCGGCAATATCTATATCATAGATAGGAACATGATGTCGGCAATCTACAGAAATATTTTAGAAAAAATCTGTTAGTTTCTGTAGAGAAGCTTAGACTTGGAGAGAGATGGGTCTTTCAACATAATAATGATCCGAAGCATACTGCGAAACTACTCGCGAATGGCTCAGTAAAGACAACGTAAACGTTCTAGAGTCGCTTAGACAGTCGCCAGATTAGAACCCAATAGAAAAGTTGTGGCAAACATTGATGAGCAAGATTCATTTGAGGGGTCTTAAGAACATATAAAAATTGAAGGCAATTTGCAAAGAAGAATGGGCCAAAATACCAAAGGAGTATTGCAGCGCACTAGTGAAGAACTACAGGAAACGATTGATGGTGGTGAAAGCCCACAAAGCTTATGCAACTAAGTATTAATCACCAAGTATCTATTTGTACGAATACTTTTTTCACCTGTTTTCATTAATTTCAATTTTACTGAATATCAATTCTGTTTCATCCCTTTTTGTGCACATAATTTTTAACTTTACCTTAATATTAATCTATTTTGTAAATTTCATGAAGTCTGATGGGTTGGAAGTCTAATAAAATATAATTTTGATGGTGTATAAATACTTATTCCACGCCCCTATATATACTCTTTACCAGACGACTTGCAGAGAGTTGAGTTAGAAATATCAAGCATATCTGTTTCACTAAGTCAGGTTCTTCTTTTTTCTCTGCTTACTTAATTGTTATATGATACGGTTAATGAATAGTAACCAAGAATCTTTTTAGTAAAATTCGTCTTTTTTTAACTGTTGTTTTTGAATTATCTTTCCCCGTATTCCATGCTTATGGTTGTCTCTTAGATGAGAGTTAATTTAATCTTGTTTTAGACTATAATACGCAGTAGTAAAAATGACCAATTCCTCTGCGAAGAAGAAATTAAAGGTAAATAACAATCGACATTACAATCATAAAGAAAATTTAAAATGTAATATGGAACACGAAATTAAGCACAAAAAGTATTTTAATAATAATAATACTAATAATTTTTTTATAATGCGCTCTTCAAGGCCAGAGGCCTTCACAGAGCACACATTCGGCTGTGGGCTAAGATCAGGTGGGTGAGTATGCAATCCTGAAGAGATGCGTTTTCAGGAGTCGCTAGGAAGTGGTAAGTAAGGCAGCAGATCTAATTTTGTCTGGAAGAGCATTCCAAAGCTTGGGGGCACAGACTGAGAAGAAACGGTCACCCATTGAGCAAAGGGACGAGCGAGGAGTATTCAGGAGAGGGAGGAGCATGAGATGACCGAAGGGCCCGACGGGCGAGACGTTGGGAAAGGGCAGAGAAAAGGTATGTTGAGGCCCTTTAGTGAAGGACCTTGAAAATGAAGAGAAGAATCTTTAAATGAGAACGATATCTGACAGGTAACCAGTGCAGTTCCTGAAGTAGGGGATTAGAAGGGGAGAAGCGAGAGCAACGGAGAAGTATGGGACATGGAGAGGAAGATGGTAGATTTTACAAAAAGAGAGTTACAGTAATCAAGACGGGAGGTAATGGAGGCGTTGACAGCAGTCTCAAGACTTTGAGGATCGAAGTTATGGAGGAAACAAAAGGAAGAATTACTAATATTGTAGATGTGGGGCTTGAAGGAGAGATGCTCATCAAACAAAACGCCAAGATTTCTAACAGAGTGAAAGAAAGCGACAGAGTTTCCACCCAGAGGGAGGGAGGGAAAAAGGGATTTAACTTTGTATACTAGAGCGAGGGTACCAACCAGAAGAACTTCAGTTTTGGAGTGGTTAGGTTTGAGGAAGTTAGCTGATAGCCAGTCCGAGATAAGAGAATAGGCCGATAGGAGGTCACAGATTGAGTAGGAAATGGTCGAGGGGGAAGAGGAAATAAAGATTTAAGTGTCATCGGCATAAAGATGGAAGGATAAACTGAAATTACGTAGGAGGGAGCTAAGAGGGAATAAGTAGATACGAAAGAGGAGAGGGCCTAGGACAGAGCCTTAAGGGACACCAAAGCGAATGGTAGTGGTGTCAGAGGAGACATCGTTAATCACTACAAATTGGGTGCAAGACGAAAGGTAAGAACGGAACCAGTCGAGATTAGCGCCAGAAATGCCAAGGGAAGAGTAGAGGCGATCAAGCAAGGCGGAATGGTCAATAGTATCAAAGGCAGAGGAGAGATCAAGTAGAATGAGGATAGAAGCACAACCCTGGTCAGCAGCTCTACGTAAGCAATCAGTAACATTGAGTAGAGCGGTTTCGATAGAGTGGCCAGCTTTAAAACCTGATTGGTAGGTCTCATCAATATTACAGGCAACGATATCGGAATTAATGCGCGAAACAACTACTCTCTCAAGATCCTTAGAAAGGAAGGCAAGTTGCGAGATCGGCCGATAGCTTACTGGGTCAGAAAGGTTAAGATTCGGCTTTTTAAAGATCTGACGGATTTGGGCACATTTGAAGGAAGAAGGGACAACAACAGTAGCAAGGGAGGTATTGAACAGGTGGAGGAGCATTGGGAGTATGACAGGAAATATTTTGACTAATAGCTTGGGGGGGTGGGACGAGTCACAAAGGGAGCCAGATTTTTTAGAGCGTGACAGTAAGGCAGACAACTCAGAAGTGGTCACGGCAGGAACTACGTTGAGCGGCCGGGGGAGGGGAGATCAGGAAGAATGTGAAAGGCCTAGTCAAGCAGTCGTGGTAGGGAAGTACGAAGGTTGATGACCTTATCAGCGAAGAATTTCTAGAGGATGGTGGGGCTGATAGGGGCGGGGACTTGGTGTGAGGAGATAAGAGAAGAGAGCAGGCGGAAAACGGCACGAGGGTCATTATTATTGTCAGATAGCAATTAACGGGAATGGACTTCACGAGCAGATTTCAGTTTAGCCAAGTAGAGAGATGTCACAAGACGGTAAGTGAGCAAAAAAGCAGTTGTATCCTGCCCACGGGAGCGAGCTTTACGAAGAGCTCTTTTATGGGCACGCAAAGACTGTCTCGAGCGTAGGAGTTCTCGCGAGTACCATGGGGCGCGGTGACGGCAAGAGGACGAAGGAGTAATGATGTGGGAATAGGCATTAAAACAAATTAGGAGGGATTGCTCCCAGGATGAGAGGATTTGGTTAGGGGAGGCGAGAGCGTCGGGAGGGGGTAAATTAGAGGCAACATCATTAAGGAGGGATGAGATGTCAATGGAGGCTAGCCGTTCATAAGGTTTTGGGATGAGAGGAGGCCGATAGGGCAAATAAGTGGGGGCTGAGACGTTAAAAATAATATAGTATTGGTCAGAAATAGCATTAGACAGGATAGAAGTGGTCAAGTTGGAAATTTGACGGTCGGAAATTACAAAGTCTAAAATGTTACCATGGGAATGTGTTGGGGAAGAAACGTGATGAGTAAGGGATGAGAGGTCAAGGATCTCAAGGAAAGTTACTAAATTCGTCAAAAAATAGATCAAGGGAGGAGCTGGGGAGGGCGGGAAAGCACAATAATTGTTAGAGAGGGAACAGAATTAGAGACAGATAAGGGCCTCAAAAGAAAGAAGAGGGGGGATGGAAGGGTATTTAAAGAGAGAGTCACTATGAATGAGAGCAACCCCTCCACTACGTTTGTTCCGGGGGTTATGGGAGAAGACGTAGCCATCAGGGGTCGCTAGCGACAAGCAGCCATCACTCTGATCCAGCCAAGTTTCACTGAGACCAAGGAGGGAGATACTCGAATTAGTCAGGAGATCGTGAATGAACTCCACTTTATTAGCGACGCTTCTAACATTGAGTAGAGACGCATTATAAACAGAGAGTTGGGAGGTTGAAGGGGGGAGGGGGAGGTCGGGGCAGACGGTTCAATGAAAAATAACTTTTTTAAGACCGAAGATAAACGGAATCCCCTTTTTATAGGACAAGATTGATTTCGAGCGATTCCTAGTGCTTTAATTCTAGAGCCAACTGAGGGGGATACCTTAAACCCTCTATTAAGAGAAAGAAGTGTGGCTTTGTCCATCATTGAGGGAGGAAAAATATAAGTAGGATAAAATAGATAAAACTTTGATGTGGAGACAATAACAAAATAAAATTACGGAAGCAACAGCGAAAATAAAAATGAGCAGGGAAGAATATGATGTGAAGAAAAAAAGGGGGTCACAGAAAAGCAACAAATTCAATAAAAACAACTACTAACAAAAAAAAATATACCGAGAATGGCGAAGTACAAAGCACGTGTCAAGGCAAATATAAAGCAGCGCGAGAAATTAGGGAAGGAGGGAACAAATGAGGCTGAGAAATTAGTCGGAATGAAACAAGTGACCGCGTGGGTCAAAAAGCAAAGTAATTTAGAAGAATTTAGGCTGGGGGGAAAAGTGAGGCAGGAAGAGCAAGGGAAAGAGAAGGTAGATAAGAATTGAGAGGAGTCAATAATAGGGATAAAAAAGTAAAAAGAGCACGGAAGAAAATAATACGATGAAAAACACGGGGCAAAAGAAAAATACAAAGTAATAAAAACACCACCGAGAATAGCAAAGTACAAAGCACGTGATAAGGCACATTAGAAAATAAGGGAATTAAAGACTGAAACTCAAACACGGAGGCAGGCAGAAAAAAATGAGTGAATAATAAGGAAAGTAATGAAAATGGCCACAAGGAGAAACAAATAAAAAACAAAACAAAACCGAAAGAATAACTCTCAAACGCGTAGCTACAGCAAACCGTAAGATAGGCACTAATAATTCAGGAACTAATAATACAATCACACTGAAAAGGCTATGGCAGCACCAAAAATGGTTAAGAAACTGAAAACAAGACAAAGCAACAAACAAACACCCAAGGAATTTGTATTTAATCTATCATGATTAATCTCGCCTCCTCCTTAAAGTAAGAAACAAACTCAAGATTCTTTGAAGATTGGAATTACAGATTAGATTAAGATTTCGTTTTGAAAATCAAGCCCATCACAACTGCTAGCTTTTGGTTTGATAACCAAGGTAATTTTGCGAAGAGAGAACAAGATGAAAGCTACCATGCATGCCATATTCATTATTATTTATTGATACTTATGATCATCTCCGATTTGATCATGAGTTGATTCCTAGACTCTTTCATTGTGTGGATTTAGTTCATGGAGAAATAAACGAAAACTTCATCACTAACAGCCTCTGAAAGAAATCAGTCTTTCCTGGTTTAGGTATTTCGTTCAAACTTATCAAACCTGGGATAACTCGATATTGCTAAAAAAAATGGTCGAATAACTTTTTCCCACAACAAATATAAATCTATGTTGATAGAACAGAGCACCTATTTTTCCAGTGTTCTAATGCAGCAGCACAATCTAGTTTGAATCGTAAGATAACTTCTTCGATAATTCTGTTTCTCAATATTTAGGATTTGGATTCCAATTAATTTTGACAATTTTTGGTATCTTTTCCATATATTAAGCGGTCATCTTCAAGTTATGATAGTTGTACCAGACTCTCTTGATTTATGGAATGTGCTTCTTACGATTATTAAAGTTTATTTTTTTAAGAAAGCTACATAACATAACATGCCCATCCAGGTGGTTTGAAAACAATCCTATCTTCTGTAATTACATGAGAGAATTTTAAAATAGCTGATTGACACAGCTAATTTTAGTATTGTTTGATTGGTTGATTTAACACGGCCACTTGCTTGAGGTGTATGAGAGGCGTCCCCCATCCCTTCACCCTTGAAGGATGGGAGATGTTATGGTTTCTAGGGATAAAAAATGATAAGAAAAATAACCCAAAATTTAAAAAATAAAATAATGATTTAAATATTCAAAAAAACATCTTGCGATAATTTGCATGCCCAGCTACTATACTCTTATTAACACTTTTTATTTTTTAATTCACTCTAACATAGTAACACATTTTATTTTTCAATAACTAATTCTAACATAGTAATCTCATGTTTATAGGAGAGCAGTTTTATGGCCCTACAACGCTACTCATTTGTATTAAATTTTGTTTTTATATATTTACTAATTTCGGAATCTCCGGTCTCTAGCTTCCGCAGCGTGAACTTCAAACACTGTCGGCTGATTTTGCTACTCTTCTATATATACGTTTCTAGGATTCCTCGTTGATCATCGGGGTACTATGCTGACACTGCTTAAGCACACACATCACAATTATCTCACACTGACGAGGGAATTCAGACGGCAACTGAATATTCACGGCAAGGACACACGAAGAGCTCTTCAGGTTAGGCGCTTTACCCTCCAGCTACACATACAGCACCTGAAGTCCTGAGTCAAATCTCAGAAGAGGAGAAAGAGAAGAAGTGAGGAATTCCGGAATCTCCTGCAGTCCACTGATTGACGTCCCAGGCTGTCGTCACCTCGGCACTTGGACCTCCTGCCACTTTCCAACTTCAGCCAGGCCCTTTTGGGCCACAAGTGAGTCTCTAGAGCGCTGTTTTCTCCACCTGAAGGGGAAGCACCAAGTTTTCGATTCTTCCGCACCAACAAATACAAAACTTAACAAACTACCATCTAATCACTAAAATAGTCCGCGCTAAAATTAACACCCAGATTTGAGCGACGTTACAGGGAATAAATACAGAAGTTACTGCTAATCCACAGATTTCGGGATTTCCTTAACACCAAAGAGTTGAGTTCCCTAAAGGCTCGGTTGAGACTGTATGGCATCGTCTTAAACTATAACTGGCACCCAGTCATCATACATTCCCGGGAACGGACACTTTCTGATTTCCGAATTGTATTTTCTAACCGGGTCTAGACAAAGGCAGCGGGTTCCCACACTTTCCCAATGCCTCAAACCCCAACATAATTTCTAGAGGCGGATTGCTGTATGGCTTAAGAGCTTGCATCCACTTGAAAATTCGTGCCCGAGCTCGCCAGTAATAGTGGAACACCACATCGGAAGATCTTCGAATTAAGACTCAAGATATCTAGCAATCATCAGGCTTCATTTCATCAGGAGGCCGCAGTTTCTTTCTTTCCATCTCAGACATAGCTTAACAATATTATGAGTTCCATCAACCTTAGAACTCAAGAACACCGGAATTTCTAGTACTTCAATCAAGTGTTTAGTAATTTTAAAAAGTAATCGATGTGCCATATTGTTATCACTAGTGCCCGTGATTCATAGTGACGGAGAAAGTGACCACTTACTAAGTGCTAGGCTTAAATTCTTGCATTTGGATCTCACACCGCCTGTGGCCGCCGTCTCAGGAGTTATTATCATAAACCAAAGTGATAAGGTAATTTTAAAATTAAGCAGTAAGATTACTCCACACTGTTCTGCCTTAGAAAGTGCATCGCGAAACACCGCACTTTTCAATCTTCAGTCTTATTTTGGAAGTGTGGGAGCAGAAATAGGAGCCTTAAATATTTGTAAACAATCAGTGAATATCCCTTCAAATGCTTTAGTTATAATTCGGGATAGTGTTACCTTACCTGATATGGAGCCTCCTTTTGACGACTCTTAATCGATGTAAATCCTCAAAACAGACGTTAAACATAACATAACCTAATTACACGGATGACAAAAGCCACAAGGGCCTATCAAAGGTCATCCGCCTCCGTCAAAACACACCCACAAAAAGCACCATCACCAGGGAAAGACAAAATCAAAGTCCCTCACAATATAATATAACAGATGACAAGAGCCACAAGGGCTCATCATAGGTTATCCGAGTCAAACGGCCTCTTTTTTAAGGCACCCAAACTCCCAGGTAAACTACATCCAGAGGATTGCATCAGAAACAAGGGTATCACCAATCAAGGCTTGTCAAGAACTAAATCATGCAGCTATAGATATATACAAATAATATCAATATATACAAAACTTAGGAACCATCACAACCTTCCCTTCCCATAAACTCATCCAACCTACTCTTAAATACATTTAGATTTGGACTACCTACTACCCTCTGCGGCAATTTGTTCCAGAAGTCTACCACTCTATTAGTGAAAAAATATTTTCTTAAATCCAACCTATACCCTTGCTTTTAATTTTCAAGTGGTGACCTCTAGTCCGATTTCCATCATCTAACTCAAAAAACTTGCTAACATCCAATTTATCTATCCCGGAAAATTTTTTAAAGAGCTCAATCATATCCCCTCTCACACACCTCCTTTCGAACGAGAACATATTTAATACCCTCAGACTATCTATATATTCAAGGTGCCTCAGGGAAGGAATAATCTTTGTTGCCCTCCGTTGCACTGACTCAAGAAGGTTAATATCGTGTCTAAAATGTGGGAACCATGCCTGTATACAGTACTCTAGATGTGGCCTAACATAAGAGATATAGAGTTTAAGAATAACCTCCTTACTTTTGTAACTGACATTTCTCTTAATAAAACCCAGCACTCTATTTGCCCTATTTCTTGCTTCAATACACTGCTTAGAAAACCTTAATGACTTATCTATTACTACTCCTAGATCTTTCTCATCCTCTACTGAGCTCAGCCAATGCCCATCCATTTCATAGTTAAATTCTCTATTATCTTTTCCCATGTTAATAACTTTGCACTTTTCAAGGTTGAAAGTCATTTGCCATTTATGTGCCCAGGATAACAATTTATTTAAATCCCCTTGCACTTTAAAATTATCATCAATATCTTTAACTACAGCTGCTAATTTGGTATTATCCACAAAAATTGACACTTTATTATTAACTGCCTCCCCAAGATCGTTTATATAGATGACAAATAATAATGGACCGAGAACTGATCCCTGAGGAACCCCACTGATAACATCCCTCCACTCTGACTTTACACCATTTAGCACTACCCTTTGCTTCCTGTCTTTCAGCCACTCAGCTATCCAATTTGAAACACCCCCACATATCCCAATCATTTTTAATTTATGAACTAGTCTCCTATGTGGTACCTTATCAAATGCTTTACTAAAATCTAAGTAAATTATATCTACATTCTCTCCCTTATCTACTTGATCTTTTACAAACTCCAGAAAGTCTAGTAAGTTAGTCAAACATGATCTACCTGATCGAAACCCATGCTGAGCATCGCTGATTAACCCCTCCCTCTCTAGATGTTGGCAAATCCCTTTTTTAACTATTTTCTCAAGAATTTTACAGACTACAGGAGTTAGGCTAACCGGTCTAAAGTTATTTGGATCCTCTTTACTACCCTTCTTGAAAATGGGGACTACATTCGCTCTCTTCCAATCATCTGGTATTTCTCCATATTCCAGTTACCTAGTATATAACTTGTCCAGAGCAATTGAGATACTTTCTACACCTTCTTTAAGTATCCTAGAATGAATATTATCAGGGCCAGAGGCCTTGGTAGTATCTAACTCACCTATTAGTCCTTTTATCATCCTCCGATCCACACTAATGTTAGTAAACACCTCTTTCCCTGACCCATGAGTACTATACATAAGACTATTTAGTTTCTCCTTTGTAAATACTGATACAAAATGACCATTTAGTACCTCAACTATTTTCTCATCAGTTTCTCTCACAACCCCTTCATATTTGATAGGTCCTATTTTAACTCTGCCAGACTTGTTATAAATTTTATAGTAACTAAAGAACTTTCTAGGCTCTTTGTTGCTATCCTGAGCTAATTTAATTGCTGACACCCTTTTGTTCTTCTTTATAATCTTACTTAACTCATTCCTAGCCATTCTATAATCACTTAAATTTTGAATATTATTTTGTACCTGTAATTTTTTGTATGCCCTTTTCTTCTCTGAAATTTTTCTAGCTATCTCCTGATTCCACCATAATGGTTTCCTACTTTTGTTCCTAATGGCCTTCATTGTGATACATTGTTCTTGGACTACATTTATTATATGCTTGAAAGTATCCCACATCCCAGTCTACCAAATTTAGCAAGCTTCGAAGTTTTACATAATCTCCCTTATGAAAATTTGGAACTTTTTCAGCATTCTCGGTTATTTTACCCTTCTCAATTTTCAAGTTAAAACGAACTATCTGATGGTCACTATTTCCCAATGCTTCCCCAACAGTCAATTCTTGAACTAAATAATCACTGTTAGAAAGTTCTAAATCTAATATATTGTCCCCCCTCGTTGGCTCATTAACAAATTGATTCAAAAAATTATCCTCAAAGCCTTCTATGAACCTGCCACTTGTTCTATCCCTACCTATCATATTTTCCCAGTTCACAGAGTTTAAGTTGAAGTCCCCAATAATAACTGCATCTGTTTCACATCCCTTACTTTTTTCCCTTATCATTAGTTCATCCATATCATCAGTCTGCCCAGGTGGTCTGTAAAAAGCTCCCAAATGCACCATTCTATTTTTACTGAACCTAATATCTATCCAAAGTGACTCAACTCCATCCTGCTTTTTTGAAGTATTTAAACTTGAAACATTGTTTTTTTTATATAGATAATTATTCCTCCACCAATCCTACCTGTCCTTTGACTAATGTGCATATTATAGCCCTGTAAATCAAATTCACTTATAGTGTCACTAAATTCTATTTCATTAACCCATGATTCAGTAACGCATAATATATCTATATCCTCATTGCTAATATAACTAAATAGCTCATACTTCTTGTTTCTAAGACTACGAGCATTTGTATAGAAACAATTTAACCCCCTTATCCCTGAAGCACCTCTTGAAACTTAAATGACCTCACCTCTATCGCCTTGGAACCTATTTCTGTTATCTGCCAAGTCCATTCTACTTTCAGTACTATAATGTCCTCTCATAATTCCCTGACCACTATTAGTATCTAGTTTCCCGCCCGCAAAGACCTAATAACACGATCATACTCCTCCCACAACACATCTACCCCCCTCCTACTCAAATGCAGTTCATTCATCGCATACATTTCTTTTATTCCAACAAACCTATCCCACACATTCACAAACATGACACCTTCCATCTCACACATCCTCCTCACATAATCATTCAGCCGAATTGCACGAGACATCCATTCTACCCCAACATCCATTCTTGGAAGCATACCTGTCACAACACCTTTCATTCTACTTTCTTTCACCTTTTCAATCAACCTCTTGTACCTCTCACGTAACTCACATGCACCCACTTTCTTCACATCATTCACTCCTACATTTGTAATCACAACCGCATCCCTTGCACAGCCAGACACCAGCTCCTCATACCTATCAGACAGATCTCTCACTCCAGCACCCGGCCACCACACCCTCAAACCATTCTTTCTACTTGCATTCAACTTCCTATCTAAATATCTAACTCGCGAATCACCCAATACAAACACTTCAGTCAGACTCCTATTCCTAACCCCCACAGACCTAACTCCATCCCCACTCCTATTCTCATTGAAACTACCAGTCACTCGAACTCCCCCCCCCCCTCCATCAGTCATATCACTTCCAGTTACTTCCTCTCTTAGGGCACTGAATCTATTAGTCGAGCTAATAGGTTCTGTGTCCCTCTGACTCACACACCTATTCTCCCCCTGGCTAACCACCTCAACAGAGGCAACCCTATTCTCACAAAGAACAGGAGAAGCCTCCCTAGCTTCATGTTTACTAACCACTCTCCACTGTCCCCCATCCTCACTAGGCCTATTTCTAACTAATCTAAGGGGGCTAACTTCACTATCACTAGAACTATCATATCCTACCTCCTCCACCGGCCCTCTACCTTCACCTGAAACATCTAACTGGTCTACCTCACCACCTAACCTATTCCCAAATCTAGGCCTAACACTAAGTTCCCTCCTGAGCTCAGCATTTAACCCCTCCAGCCTACATATCCTGTCTAAATCCTGCCTTCTCATCCCCTCTAAATCTAAAATGCATTCACGCAGCCCACATACAACATATGTATACCCCTCACCTAATACACCACAACCAATGCATACATTCAAACACTCATGCTCACTTTCATCCCCAAACTCCATCACTTATTTAAACAAAGAAAGAACTTGAGTAGTAATAAGAAAAAAAAAAGAAGAGCAACTTAGCTTTCGCTGATTGTGGTGAGAAAAAACAAAACAAAAAACAAACAAACAGTAGAAAAATCTGAAAAATAGATCAACAGACTGAGAGCTCTATGAAACACGTGCTACCTGTTCGAAGGTCAGTCGAAGACGTTCAAAATATCATACCTTTTGAGTGCTCCATCCGATATTTAAGATCCAAATTTAGGAACAGATGTGATTGTGATAAAAACAATAATGCAAATAATAAAAATAATGCAACAGTAATAATAATAACCAAAATAATGCCAATAATAACAGTAGTAATAAAAGGGGCAATAATTACAATCATAATAATGCTGACAATTATGTTATGTTATGTTATGTGTTCCCTCTAATCGATCCATTAACTTTGTAGCTATCAAATATTACTCACTACTTTAAAACTTGCACCTTTGGTAATTTTTTAATGGTAATCTAATCAATGATATTAACAAACTGGTCATAAAACTTTCTTCCCCCCAAATTATAAACACTATGTTGGCAGCGATGTAAAAAAATGGTTAAAATTGTGAACGCATTAATGAAAGCAGGCTGTAGAACAATAAGGTCGAAGGGCGACCACGTGCCCTTCTGTACCCACGTGGTCTCGAGATCACCGCATGGAGCGTTGGAAGCGAGGCTGATCTACGACGAGAATGCGGTCCACGCCGTTTTATTGTATCCCAGACTCATTTAATTATGCACACATTCTTCTCGTCTCGCATGTCCTCACAGCCATCTTCTTGCCCTCCGGCATAGATACAAGCTAGTCGAACATTGTAGACCATCTTTATCTCGGTGTCCCCGAAAGAGTTGCTGCCTTTTCCCAAGATCGCGCGCGTCGTGGTGGCTCCCGCCAGGTCATCTCAGCCACCAGCGAGTGCCTATATAATCCTCCAACTTAGTTTAGCGTGTAGAACTCCAGGACTTTCCCGCCTATCACCGCGTACAAGCAAAGGACACGCCATCCGTCGCGATCAGACACACCGACAATTTCAATTCGAGGACGAAGGCTAAATCAACACCCGTGAACTCTGCTATAGTTAATCGGCGAGTATCTGGCGAGGATTTCCATCTCCGAACGCCAAAATACGTGTGCTTTCTCATCCGCCCCGTGAGGTAGATTGCAACTTCTTCAGTTGCAATCGTTGAGGCCCACAGATTATTCTTTAATCTGGTCTACCCAAATCGGCTCATCCTTTGTTTGTGAACCCCGGATTAAAATATCCCTTTTAATCACCGATCTAAACCCAACCACTAATCCCATATTTACCCCTCCTGTGTCTCGTGCCGACAGTTAATTTTCGCATGTAAGATTTAAATCCTGTACCTGTACATATTTATTTTTTAGTAAGGGTATATTTTTGTTATTGTATTTTTCTTGCAACCCTAAACCAGTACCCGCCACCTATTAATCTTTGGCCAACTTGCACTCTGAATTATTTGTTTTGAAAGAACTCCGCAATTAAAAAGTACACCATCCCTATTGAATTCTTAACTATTTCCCGTTCACGAACCGGTTAAGGTCGAACCTTAAACTAACTTTGACGCGAACCCCCCAAAGGCATAAATATATTGAAATAGAGTTAGGCTATTCCACGACACGAGCATAGTAGAAAAATATCTCGTATTAAGTGTGCACAGAAGCTATTTTGGGTTGAAAAAATGCCTCAAATTGTCTGGAGGATTTACCACATGAGTGTATTAACTTAACACTTTAAATCACCTAAGTTTTCTTTGCCAAACATTAATAAAGTATTTAATCGCGTTAGCCTTTCAGACTACGCAATTAAGTGGACCATTGTAACAGGTTTCATGATATCAATTTGCGCTCAAAAGGTCGGAATAAACTTTGGTATTAAATTAGGGAAAAGAAAATTTAATTTACTAAGTTGCCTATGGGGTCTACTGCGGCTCCCTTTATAATGAAGAGCATTAGGTCGACTAATTGTAATTCCCCTACGTAAAAAATTCTGTTAATAGTATTATTTACCTCAATGACCTGCTCTTCACTGGTGCGGTTAATAACTTATTAAATGTTCTTGATGAATTATTTGCTTCATCGCTTTTGTTTAATTTTGAAAAGTCTCAATTCATTCCTCGTAAGGACTTAACTTATCTTGGAATTAGATTAAATATTACAAAATTATTTGTTCAATTTACCAAATCTTTAAAAGATACACTTAGCATACAATTAAGCGAATCTTTTAACCTTGCTAGGCAGGCCTATTAAATTTTATTGTTCCATAATTAGGTTTACATTCTTTTGGGTAGAGCTCGCCTATGGCAGCTTTCATTGCACCAGTCGTACTCATGTAATTATCGGTGCCCTCGTTTATCTTCTTCATTAACGTCCTGTTGCCTGAGAGAGGATTAGAGAAAACTCAGAATCGGTTTACTGTGATACCTCTCAGGGTGCTTTGTCATAATTCTATCTTTAAAATAACATATTTATCATGGGATTTATTGCCATCATGCTGTTTGTCCATAATTCCCCAGGGGATCATTCTATCTGATAATTAACCGGCAATCTTTAATTCCCGTAGAGGAAAATTCCCTAGACCAAATTAACACCGGTTCTAAAGCAACACTTTACTTTGCTTCTTCAAAAATATTTAATCCTTCCCCATTAACCCTCGGTACGTCAGGTCCCCAAAAAAGCGCTGCAGATGAACTCAACTTTTCATAAGGAGTAATCATTTTATTTATGAATTTCATATGTCACATACAAATAAGGCAAGCTATTTCTCCGACTTAAACTCTGAATGATGTATAAACCTTCTTTTTTATGTTGAAAGTAAGTCGATAAATCCATTTAAAGTTGGATAAGTCGCTTGAACTTGACCCCCAGCCAGATCGAAATGATTCTTTCATAGAGATTTGATGAAGTCAACAGAGGCCTGAAAATATTGATGGAAAAGGGACACTCTTCTACAACTTCTGAAAGGATTTCCGTGCAGAATAATATTTTAAACATATAAACAGTAGTATAATATATATATATATATATATATATATATATATATATATATATATATATATATATATATATATATATATATATATATATATATATATATATATATATATAAAGGGTGTTCCATTAAGACGGATCACAGTTAGCAGTAAATATACATTGCAGCAAAATATATATTGAGTCTTTCTGTCTCTTCGGTGGCAGTGACCACCGACTAATTAGATTTGTAGTCAAAGTCCCCAAGGCAGGGCCTGCAACTAGTAAATCGAGGAAACTTGATTTAGGAAGAGCAGACGTTGCAGGTTTTCGTGCTGAACTGACTGACGCAAGGCTAGGAGTGTGTGATGCTGTTGAAGACTCTTAGAGCAGTTTCAAAACCACATTCATGAGTCTTCAATCGCGCTTTATCCCTCTGAAATGCCCCCGTCGGTCTTCTGTTCAAACAAAGTGGTTTAATCGAGATATCGCCAACTGCTTAGGGAGAAAAGAAATGTTTACCGGCAATCGAAGATCTCGGGTGACTTTGACGAATACCGGAGGCTATCCAGGAGAGTGAAGTCCAGCATAAGGGCGGCTAAGCGGTCTGAGGAACTCCGAGTGGTGAGACTCTGTAAAGAGAATCCCAAGGAGTATTTTGGATATGTAAACAGCCGTAAACCAATTCGTCGAACAATTGGTCCTTTGATGAATGAGGAGGGAACATTAGAGAACTCAGATGCATAAAATGCTAACCTCCTCAACGACTACTTCTCTTCAGTGTTTACTGAAGAGTGTGGTCCCATCCCCCAGCCAACGAGTTCCTACTCGGAAGAAATGCTGGAGGATATGGACTTCACCGAAGGAGAAATAGAAAAGAAGATCAGTGGCCTAATGACGAATAAGTCACCTGGCCCGGATGGCTTTCTACCTAAAGTGTTGAAAGAAGTGCGCGATCAAGTGTGGTTTAATGGATTCATATATATATATATATATATATATATATATATATATATATATATATATATATATATATATATATATATATATATATATATATATCACTGTTTAGAAATAATATTTTAAAGAGCGTAAATTGTGATGTGTTGAGATTTAAGTATATATACGAGGGGCGGTCAATAAGTTTTGCGAATCGGTAGGGCAAAACAGAGGAAGGGGGATGGCTATTTGTGGGGGTGTTAAGAGAAGTTATGACGTGTCAGGACCTACAGCCGCACGCTCCTCCCCCGTCTATTTAAGAAGCAGTAGCCGATCGCAGATCGTCAGTCACAAATTTTTCAACAATGCAGAAGGTTGAGCACCGCGCAGTGATCAAATTTTTTACCAAAGAAGGCAAGAATGCAAAAGAGATCCATGAACGCATGGTTGCAGTGTACACCGACACCGCTCCTTTCTATGCAACCATTGCTCGCTGGAATAGGGAGTTCCGCCATGGTCGTGATTTTTTTTTTTAAGGGGCTATCTGGCGACTGCCCACTTAGGCACAAGTCGCCGTAAAAAAACAGCCTAGTTTTAGGCTACTTTAAAAAATTTGAACATGAAACAACAATAAAAAGAAATAACAATAACAATAACAAAAACAACAACTAAACCTAGTTAAATGAAAGGGAGAAGGCCGGTCTCTCCCCAAAAGTCAACAAGTCTACCAGTCAATGTGCACGCACTCGTTCCGAGTACAAAGGAAAGGCGGTAGCGACCCCGCCTATCCCGGTACCTGGACAGGTAACGTGCGCGAAGATCACCTAGACTGGGACATTTGACAAGAATGTGCCGAACAGTCCGGGGGACGAGGCAGTCGTCGCAATAGGGTGCAGGCGAGCGCTCCATGAAATAGCGATGCGTCACATGAGTGTGTCCGATTTGGAGACGAGAGAAAGCGACCTGAAGCTGTCGCGGCATTGGGGGATAGGTCCATGGGAACAGTCGCAGCGCAATGGCACGCAAATTTAAGTTCCCTTCGACCGTCTACCATCTTCTTTGCCAAGCAGTCCGAAAAGCTGCCCGTATTCCTGCCATGTAGTCGGTGTGAGGAAGAGCGAAACTCTAGTCCGGTCGCAGAGTTCTCGAGGACTCTCTGGCGCACTCATCGGCGCGCTCATTCCCCGCAATTCCTACATGTCCAGGAACCCAGCAGAAGATAATCTCAATATCTACCCAGCTTGCCATAACCGTGGCGTCACGGATATCGCGAACCAGGAGATGCGGAGATTCCAATGCTCCGAGAGCACTCAGGACGCTTTGTGAGTCGCTATAAATTAAAATTCAGGCTCCGAACCGGCACGTTGCGTAATCTCCCGTACCGAGTAGTGTATTGCCCCTAGCTCGGCTGTGAAGACAGACGCAGCTCCTGGCAAAGCCCCGCTGACTTCAAAAAAAGGGGATACAGCGTGGAAGCCGACTCCCTCTTGGGACTTGAAGCCATCCGTATACACTGGCACGGTTCCAGCGTGACACAAGGTGTGCTCCAAAAAGGTCGAACGCAATACTCCCGGCGCCGTACAGCTTTGGGAGCAGAGGCGTGGCGACAAATAGCCAAATGTGGTACCCTCCAGGTTGGCGTCCTGGGCAGTACCAGGGGCGCCACCGGCCCGAGAGCTATATCTACCTCTCGAAGGAGTTTCCTGGCCCTAAACTCAAAGGGCTTAGGGTATGACAGGCGTTTCTCGGCGGCATAGGCACCGTCGAGATTACCTGCGGATGCAGTGAGAGCTGTTGGCGACTGAGGGAGGCGCCGGGCTCGCGCGTACAGGCAAGTGATGCACTGCACGCGGCGCAGAACAAGTGGAATCTCCCCAGCATGAACCAACAGGCTCTCAATAGGGGAACTGCGGAAGGCACCGGTCGCAAGGCGAAAACCGGTCTGGTGGATCGAATCCACCTTCCGCAATAAACGCTCGGCTGCGGATGCATAAAACTCGCATCCGTAGTCGAGCTTCGAACGAACAAAGGATCGATAAAAAAGTAGGGCAGTAGCCCTATCAGCGCCACAAGCGCTGAACGTCACGGAAAGGAGAATGTCCATAGCGAGGGTACAAGAGACCCTAAGGCTGCGAATATGAGCCTCCCAGGTGAGGCGTCGGTCGAATACAAGACCAAGGAAACGGTGCGATTCCACCACATCCAGGCGCACCCCATTAAGAAACAAATCTGGGTCAGGGTGAAGCCGTGGATGACGGCAGAAGTGCACCACCTTAGTCTTGACCAAAGAAAACCAAAACCTGTGCCCTTCGGCATAGCAAGAGACGCGGTTCAATGCCTGTTGGAATCAACGCTCCAAAGTTGGCATCTGGGCCGCGCCAAAAGAAATCGAAAGGTCGTCCACGTAGAGCGTAGCAAGAACATCTTTCGGCAGCACCAAGGTGATGCCGTTGATGCTCAGGGCAAAGAGTGTGACACTGAGGACACTTCCCTCCGGGACACCCTCTTCCTGCTCCTTTGGGCCGAAGAGGGCTTCCCCCACCCGTACGCGGAATCGACGATCTCGCAAAAATTCAGATATAAAGACTAGGAGGCGTTCCCTCGCCCCCATCGTGTGGAGAGTCTCCATGATACCGTATCGCCACGAGTTATCATAGGCCTTCTCTAGATCGAAAAAGACCGTGGCGTAGTGCTGTCTACGAAGGAAAGCCTCGCAGACGGCATTTTCCAGTCGGAGCAGAGCATCCGACGTGGAGTGGAACTTACGGAAGCCGCAGTGTGCGGAAGAAAGATGGCCTCCGCTGTCCAGGAAAAAGGCTTATCTAACATTTACCAATTTCTCCTTTAACTTGCACACGCAAGAGGTTAGAGAGATTTGGTGGGAATCCGTCGTAGTAGAGTAATCTTTCCCCAGTTTGCGAAAAGCGAACATAGTAGCGATTCACCAGGAGTCTGTAGAGAAGACCCTCCACCCAGATCCTGTTAAACAAATCTAACAGAGAGGCCATGCCTCGCTCACCCAGGTGTCGAAGCATGGCGTACGGGACATCGTCCGGACCATGGGCGGTGTCCGCGCACGAAGCGAGAGCGAAGCGCAACTAACTTACAGTATACTTGTCGTTGAAGGGTTCTCCGCCTCTGGAGGTAAAGTCTAGCCGGTGGCCTTTCGCAACATCACGACGTGCATTGAATGCTGGCGGAGCAGTATCCCGGCTAGAGAATGCCGAAGAAGCAGTCGCTATGGATTCCGCCACGGACGGGGGGTCCGAGATTGCGGTCCCATTCTCCGCAAGAACGGGAGGGGGGTCCTGCGAGAACTTGCCTCAAATCCTTTTGACTCGCTTCCACACCTCTGCTAAAGGAGTCTTGCTGTTAAGTGAAGACACGTATGCCAGCCAAGAAGAGCGGTGGGCGTGCTTTGAAATATACCAGAACCTAGCCCTAGCCAGACGAAATTCAGCGACAGTAAAATCGTTCGGGCGGCTCTTATAGCGCATGTAGGCATAACGCTTCTGTTTGAGGGCCCTCTCACACTCGGCCGACCACCATGGGAGTGGTCGGCGTGCAAAACGGCCAGACGTCGTAGGAATAGTAGTCAGGCCTACGGCGATGAGGTTGTCGGAGAAGAACTCAACGGCCTCATTTACCGACCTAAACTCCTCGACTGAGATAGAGAATTCAGTCATTTCCTGAAATGCAGGCCACCGCGCCCGCGCCAAGCACCACCGAGGTGGGCTCTCAGGCGGCAGTTGCCCTGAAAATGATATTTGAATGGGAAAGTGATCACTACCATGGAGGTCATCGACCACCCTTCAATGAAAATCAGGATTTTCATCCTAAGAGCACAAAGATAGATCAAGGCAAGAAAATGGAGCGGTTCTCGGACCGTGATGCGTAAACTCATCCACGTTTAGGACACCTATCTCAAGCTCTTCGATCAGATCGGCAAGGACTTGTCGTCTGGGATTTATTGAGTAATCTCCCGAGAGAGGATACCTATCGTTCAGATCTTCAAGCTAGAGAAAGGGCCTCGGCAACCGTGCTACGACGTAGCGGAAGTCCCCCGCGTCGAAGTCAGCTGACGGTGGAATGTACGCAGAAATGATAGTATACCTCCTATCCAGGTGCATCTGCACAGCCACTGCCTGAAAAGAGATATCTAAAGAGAAAGGAAGAACGGAGACATAATACCGCGTGTAAACCGCACATCCCCCAGCCCGGCCATCCAGCGGTGGTGGGGTCGCAAGACCCTTATACCCGGGAGGGCGGGCAGGGGACACGCGCCTAGCATGGTCTCCTGCAAAAAGATAGCTGAGGGGGAACGGGACGAGACGAGCCTTCGCAGCTCCTTCCAGTTGGCCCGGAGTCCACGGCAATTCCATTGAAGTAATATGCCGTCCAGGCCTAGCTCGGAGGAGACACGGGGGCCCTCCTCGAACAGAAGATCCTCACGGGAATGGCCGTACGCTTCCCGGGGGCAGAACCCGGGCGTTGTTGGCCGGACAAAGCGCTGAAGGCGCTGTCGCCTTCAAGGACTTATTGGGGGAGGTTGGGCTCGCCATGCGAGTTTTTTTCTCCCTATGCCTCTAAACCTTAGGCGGGCGTTGTGGCTTCGGAGGTGGGGGGCCCTCTTTTCGAGGAGCCACCGTCTCCGAGCCACTCGCTCCACCACTAGGCGTGGGCGAAGGAGCCGAAGCTCCTTTGTTGCTGTCTTCCTTTCGGGGGACAGCTTCAGGAATCCCGAAAGATGGCCTAGCAACCATCTTGAAGGGTGTTGCTTCCTGTGAGTCTAACGACTCGGTGGAGGCGTGTGGCCGTTTCGCCTTACGGGAAACGGTCACGCTAGGGGAAGAGGGGGGAGCCCTGGTTTTAGCCGGGGCTGGGTGTGAACCCTTTTTGCAACCTGCTATACCAGGGAAGCGCCCGGGTTGCGGAGAGCCGGCAGAAGGGCTCCAAATGGGCGCGGAAACAACC
The DNA here is from genome assembly GCA_963969495.1 of Ceratothoa steindachneri. Classification (NCBI taxonomy): domain Eukaryota; kingdom Metazoa; phylum Arthropoda; class Malacostraca; order Isopoda; family Cymothoidae; genus Ceratothoa; species Ceratothoa steindachneri. The sequence continues at coordinate 15,680,860 of OZ018324.1, read as the reverse complement.
GTGCTCGTTGGTCTGGATGGGCCAGGATTAGAGGGTGTCTTTCTAACTATTGAGGCATATGACGTCCCAGGCAGAGCAGGGCGTGCCAGGACCAAGTCCTTAGCCTCGGGGAATGAGAGTCGATCCTGGCCTGAACGGCCAGGATTTCTTTCTCGAGGAGATGTGCACCACATTGCTTCGAATAAGCGGGTGCGGCTCTCCGCAATTGATACACTGGGCCACACATGATTTGAACTTATCGTGTGCGGCCTTGGAGCAATTTACACAAACTTCGGGTGACCCCGACTTTGCACGTCTACAATAACGATTCGTATGGCCGAAGCGGTGACAGTAATAGCACCGCCGTGGCAGTGGCAAGAATGCCTTCACGCCGTAGCGGTACTAACCGGCACGCACCGACTCAGGGAGCTTGTCACAGTCGAACGTGACGAAGAGTGTAGGGGTGGAACTCGAGGCCGCTCCCTGTTTTCTCGTCACACGTTTGAACTTGATCGCCCCATGGTCGGCCAGCTCTAAGGTGATGTCCTCCATGGAGTAGTCAACGAGTTCCCTCGCATACACTACTCCTTTCACAAATTTCATGGTAGAGCGCGGCGTCACACTCACCGGGGTCCCATAAGGTGTCCAAAGAGCACTTATCTTGGCCGCCTCGGTGGGTTTCGCCTCATTCGCCAGAAGGCTCCCGTCCGAGAAACGGGTCACCTTCGGCTCTCTACCAATTACACTAGCTAATCTTCTCCTCTGATGGATCATGTTGCCCTTGGCCAACATGGTGCCATCAGTGGAGCGAATAAAGAGGAAGCGCTTAAAGCCAGCGGGCTCGAAAACGCCAGGTAACCTCTGAATCAGGAGCCCCGATGTCATCGAGGCTCCGCCCTGTGCGCTTTTGGTCGTAGTCAGGGGTTCCGCAACCGGGGGGGAAGAGGGGCCGGATGTGCCGATCTTGGCTTGGTTGCTTGCCAAAGTGGCAGCAGACCCATCCGTCCCCACAGCCCCCGCGAATGGAGAGGAGCCCCGAATCTTCTTTGTCTTTTTGGTCTTGGTCTTTTTCTTTTTTGGAGAGGAGGGCGGGAATAAACACGCTTCTCACCTCCGCCGGCAGAAGCCCCTAGGCCAGATGAACCGGCCTCAGCCAGGTTCTTCTCCGAAATGGAGAAGGTCCTGGTAGTCGCAGGGGCACCGGTTGGAGGAGATCCCTTTCTTTCCTTGTACTGCATCAGAAACCCTAACCGTTTGAGGAGGACCTTGCATAGGGGCGGATTTGGGTTCGATATTTGGCTCCGAGCCCGGATTTCCCCCCATGGAAGACCCTACCATCTGAGGCTTGGTTTTCTCAAGGACCAATCTATCACAGGAGGGGCCTCCAGTTGACCAACCCCTCCCAGGACATCGCAGGTCCCTTTGGCAGTGTCGCCAGTCTTGTGTGGGAAGGCACAGGCCCCGACCCCGGCAAGGTTTAAAATTCTTGCCAGCAGGTCTTTTGAGGGAAGCGACCGTAGGGGCCTGGCTTCTCTCTCCCCCCTAACGGGGTTTGCCCTACCGAGCCACTTACACAAGGGGCGGTCGGCAATGGGCTGCTTGCTGGCTTTCTTGGCAGTCCCCTTAGAAAGAAAAGGAGGGACTGCCGCTGGAAATAGGCAGGTGCCCGAAAGCACCTAAAGAGAAGGAGGTGAGGGGGAGTCCCCTACACCCGTAGGCGTAGGAGAGGAGTAAGCCTCCTCTCCGGTTAAAGAAGTATGGAGCGTCCCCTGTGGAAGAACAAGGGGAGGAAACCTCCATTTTCTCGGTGGAGCTGCCCGAGGGTGGCTCTGTTGTCGTTATAGGGGGAATTAAGGGAAGATGTTTTTTTTTGCATCATTGGGCATGGAGACCCTCTTTGTTTACTGGGACGCAATCGCCCACCATCTCTCGCATTAGCCCGCACTGCAAGAGGTGCTTAGAGGGCAGGAAGAGCCAGGCGCCGCCATTTGGGACCACCCCTCCCGCTTGGTGGCCTGGCAGTCCATCAGGATGGCGGCTCCACCTTGAACACGGCGTAACAAAGATAGATTTTGAAGACGAGAGGAAAAGGGATGTGAGGAAGGTATGGGGGGGATGAAGCAGGTTGTTAAAAACCAACCACCCCAGACCTGAGCTCAAGGGTTAGGAAACATTGTCCCCCTCCGAGCCCCGATCCATGACGGTTGCTAAGGTTGTGAGTCCCTTGAAGATGACCCCTGTCCAGGACGCCCGTCAGACGTGACCAACGAGCACAATGTGGCCCGTGAGGAGAGGATGATCCTCGAAAATCGACGAGGGAAGGTCGAAGAAATCGAGTGAGAACTTGGAATATCACATGGAAGTGTTATCAACATCATCCACGACAATTTGGCTATGACCAAGGTCTCTCTCTGCCCGTTGGGTCCGTAGAAACCTCACGCCCCATGATCGACTTCAAGGCCAGAGTTGCACAAGCTGCCCTGCGCGAGTGCGGATTCGAGGAGCTCAACCATCCCACCTACAGTCCAGATCTGGCCCCTAGCGACTACTTTTTATTCCGCCAGCTCAAAGCTGCACTGGGTGGACGTCGGTTTGGGGACGATGGAGATGTCCAGCTCGCCGTCCAAGAGTGGATTGAACAGCAGTCGGGAGATTTCTGGTTGTCGAGAATTCGAAGCCTCAGGGCCAAGTGGCGCAAGTGCATTGAAGTCGAGGGTAGTTATATTGAAAAATAATAAAACACTTTTCCTCATATCTCGTTTCCTTATATCCGAATTGCAAAACTTATTGAGCGCCACTCGCAACTAAAAGTTTGCATTGTTAAATGTAAATGTAAGATAGTATATAGGAAAATGGAAGCAAGTTGCCCATTGCCGTCATCCTAAGAGTACGCGAATTTGGGCTTTATTGAAATTAGACACGGATTCAAAAGCTCACCTTCCTGATATCTGTCTTAGGCTATTAGGGCGTCTCGTTACTATTTTTACTTATTATACACGTCTATCCGAGATGATGGGCGTGTATAGAGCAAAACGTTGTAATGTATGTATACTGTTTTACTAGTATTTACTTTAATCATATTCTTGAACTTGAAGATCAACCTCTACACGAGCCAACCTGAACGATATATATATATATATATATATATATATATATATATATATATATATATATATATATATATATATATATATATAAGGGAATTAAACCACATTCTCCGAAGATAATTTAATTCAGAACAGTTTCGGTGTATCTCACACCCTTTTTCAACTGACACTGGATAAAAAATATAAGAAAAGTGCATAAAAGCATAACACAAGGTCAGGTCATGAAAGATCCCTTCTTTTTCCCCCAATCCCCTACTTGTTGCTAATCTGGGGGGACGGGGGTTAGGCCTAAACATATTGAAGGGCCGACATTTTACTATTTTGTTTATTTGCTTTCTTATTACAGGATTAAAAGAAAATTGACCCTCATATAGATTTAAATTAGGAACTGACGATATCAAGCTCGATTCTACGATTCTTCTATTAACAGAGTTAGCCGATTTAAATACCATTTTACTTCCATTGAAATCGATCGTATGATTCTTGTCTCTAACATGGCAAAAAATTCCACTACTTTCGCTGCCCACTCTAATATCTCTTTTGTGTTCGTACAATCTCTTGTCTAGATTTCTCCTCGTTTCCCCTATATAAACTTTATGGCAATCGTTGCATGCTATTGCATATACTCCTATGTTTATATGTTCTTTGGGTTTCCTGGCAATCATCAATTTGTTTAAGGAATTATTATATTTAAAGGCTAGCTTAATACCCGCTTTTCCAAATATGTCCTTTAAACTATTTAATTTATTATTAAATGGCAATGTTATACATTTGTTGAATTCATTAGTACGAGAAGGATTATTACCATAGAATGTTTTGATATATATATATATATATATATATATATATATATTAGATCTGTTCAAAATGTTACATGTTGCAAACATCTTTGGGTTACATGTACATGTTGTTTTTGTTCCACTAAAAAAGTAAAGGATTCGTGCCAACTTTATTGCAATCGGACATTGCTTAGGGGTCCCTCACGTAGCAACAATTTCTCAAAAACTAACAAAAAAGGAAACAAAAAGTTAGCAAATATAAAAAAAAAAGTTTTATTATATCTCCTTTCGCACGCAGGACAAGTACACATAGAATGAGATTACTGAGAACTGAAACAAGACAAAAAGCAGTTCCAAAAGGACCTTCTGCCTTTATTTGGGCTCCGATCGCTTGGGCTTTAGTAGGGCTGCCTTGGAGGTCGTGGGGGCACATCCTACTGTCCTTGGCTACCTTCTTCAGAAGGAACCTCTTCTAAGCTTCTTCTCGAGTGATGGCCTCGTTGAAGGTGGTCATCAGGGCCATTCCCTTTCGGCAACATCGTTGACTACCTTCACCTCCCATTGGCTGCGTTCTTAGCCAAGAGTTTGGCATGTTTCTCTCTTTCTTCTGGGAGCTGGAGATCCAGCGCCTTTCTCGACCGAGAACGGAAGAAGCCTCAAAGAGGTTTGTTGGGATTGAAGGCATTTCCGCCCAGTGGTTTCAGTCCCTTCCCTTCCCTCTTCATGTTCTGGTCCATGGAGGCCTTGTCTCCCTTAGTATCCCTTTCGTCAAAGAGAGAGAGAGAGAAACGCGCCAGGTCTTTTGAAACGTACCACAGATGACGCTTGAATGCCTCTAGATACACTTCAGTAACGCACTTATTGGGGATTCCTCTGCAAAGTTCCCGCATGAAAAGGATATCGTTGTAGGCAGCATGGGAAGAAACCATGGCCTCGTTCCACAGCATGGTGTAAAGGAGGGCAACGAAGAGGGACACCTGTTCCATGGCTCGAAGTTCGTGAGAGGTCAACCGAAACTGAGACCTGAATCGGAAAATCCTGAGAGCGTAGATTTCCTCTGACATCCATCTCGATTAAGGAAACTCTCCTGGTACCCTCATCTTGAAAGTCATCCTAATATCGCCTCCAAAGAAGATGTAGGAGATAATCAAGAGCTCCTTGTAGTCATCTCTTGGATGGCTTTCTTGTTCGATGGTACTCTTGAGCTCGCTCAAAGCTGTCTCCATTGCATCAGACAGCTCGCCTGTCAGGAGAGGAAGGAGGCTTTCTTCATTCATGGAGGACGGCCAAGATTTCTCGTCAAGGAAGTCCCACTGGTCCCGGAACCGGACGAAGAAAGGGACGTTAGGCCCGCCAGATTGTCCAAAACATTGTTTGAAAATGTCCTTACGGACCACTTCCAGAATGTGTTGCCTGCACGCAAACCAGAGGAGATTCCTTCCCATACCCTCCTGAATCTTGCTGCAGGTTCCTTCATTAGGATTCGTGTTTGAGGCAGTAGTGTCAAACACGATTCTTCGAATGCGCGCCTCCAGTCTAGCGTCAGATACCGCCTTGAGGACAGCCTCCGCCATGTGGAGCCAAGTGCCTTGGGGGATTTTGTCTGCTTCCAAGATGTACTCCTTCTCCACATCTGTGAAGTGAATGGCAAGCCTCTCAAAGCATACACGTCCCCGAGAGATATAAGACAGCTGATTGACATCGTAGTGAAGTAGCACACGGCATCTCCCTGGGAGTTCAATCTTCTCTACAGTGGCCACTTCTTTTCGGTTCTTTCTCCTATGACGGCGGATGGAGCTCGTAGAGAGCATGATGTTGTCGATGTTCTGACCGGTTGCCTTGGCCACGGCTTCTAGCACTGCCATCACAGCCGGATCTGAGACCTTGAAGCTGCCCAGTTTAGTGGTCACTTCTTTTGACAGGATCATGGCAGACTTCTTTCCAGCTCTTCTCTTAGGAAGACTTAGGCACTTGAACTCGGCATCGCTGCTATCCGTTTCCTCGTGAGAGGACGAAGACGATGAGGCCACCTGACTTGAAGGTACAACAATTAAGGCGATCTTGTTCTCCATCTCCGCAGCCTGTGTCCGCTTCACTTCTGCTTCTTCCCGCAGGCACTACATCATGGAGGAAGTCGATTGATACTCTCTTTGGCTGATGAGGAAGCTCTTTTCTTGTGCTTTTGAAGACCCTCGTAGGCCTCCACTAACTTAAGCAACTTCGCCCTCGTGAGGTCTGCTTTCTCTAAAATCCCCAGGAGTCCCTCCATGGTCTCTTTCGCAGCCTCCGTCTTTGTTTTTTTTTTCAGACCGTGGTGGAAGTGGAATTTTAGGAGCACATGCCCCTTTGAGGGGATTAGGCTCCCTGTAATGTTTTTCTCTGGATGACCAATCAACCATTATTGCTTGCGAATAGAAACCATTGCAGCTGTGAAAGGAAAAATCGGAATATTAAAGTTCTCTGTTCTCTTAGTGATCACGATTGAAAATGATTACTTTCAGTTCCCCAAAAAACAAGTAATGTTCGTACCAATTTACCACCAAAAGAATGAAGAAATTGGTGACCTCTAGAGACCAAACAAACACTCCTAAAGGCCAGTCCATTTGAGTGACTGACAATGTCACCTCAATAATGGACCAGGTGGTGACCGCATTCAGGGAGAGGAGAATGTGTCGCTCTGGGAAACCTTTATATCTTATCCGTTTAAGTTCAAATTTCATGTACACCTATACGATCCAAAGGGGAACAAGAACAACATGTGGCCTGAATTCTCCTACAATTTTTATATTTTCATAATATGAACTTGAACAGCCCTAAAGTATATATATATATATTTATATATATATATATATATATATATATATATATATATATATATATATATATATATATATATATATATATATATATATATATAAATAGTGTTTCAATAAGGCCGCTCAATTTTTAAATGTAAATAAAATAAGTTGTCTGTGCTATATGCACTCAATTTATTTTAAATTTGAAACTACATTTTATGGCATTAAGTGTAGAATATGACTTCGTTAAAATGTCCGCCCCGACTTCGCTTGGTGGAACGTATTCGGGAGGCCCAGTTTTCGATGACTTTGTCGCATATATCTGGGTGAATTTGCTGAATGGTGTTCGTTATGTTGACTCTGAGGACACCAACTCTTTGTGAATTATTCGCATAGACCTGCGATTTAAGGTAGCTCCAAAGAAAGTAGTCTAATGGCGTTAAATCGCATGGTCTTGGTTGCCAGTTGACGTCGCCGCCGCGCGAGATGACCCTGCCCTGAAATCGCTGGTGCAAAATGTCTATCGTGGCGTGCGCAGTGTGTCACGTGGCGCCGTCCTGTTGGAACCACATGTCGTCAGTATCAATATCAGGCATATAATCCAGTTGAGGCCACAAGAAGTTGCTTATCATCGATCTGTAGGTCTCGCTGTTGACGGTTATGGCAATCACATCTTCGTTCTCAAATATATGGAGCAATGATTTCGTTTCTCAAATATATGGAGCAATGATTTCGTTAGAAGAAAGTCCGCACCAATCAGTGAATTTGTTGGGATGCAATTGGTGCTGGTGTATTTCATGTGGATTGATTTCTTTCCAAATCCGACAATTTTGCTTGTTCCCAAATCCATTCATCCAAAAATGGGTCTCGTCGCTGAAGATGATTTTTTTGGGGAAATTTGAGGCAACTTCCAACTGCTCTAGAGCCCAATCAGCGAAAACACAGCATTGTCTATGGGCGTTTACCATAAGTTTCTAGGTAAGTTGGATTTTGTACCGGTGCAGACCCAAGTCCCTCTGCATAATTCGTCAAACTGAAGTCGCAGAAAGGCCAAGTTCTTGTGAACGACTAAAAATTGACTGCCTCGGATTTTCCCGTAAACTCTCATTTACGGCAGCAATGTTTTCAGCAGACCTTGCGTTTCGGTGACGTACGGGTGTTGGATGATTGTTGATCGACCCTTTTGCCTCGAATTTGGCCACCAAGCGTCGAACAGTGGACTCGGCAGGACGATTTTGGCGAGGATAGAAATCACGTAATGCGCGGAACGTTTGTCGAACGAGCCACTGATTTTGATAATAACATTTGATGAATTCCAAACACTGTTTAACGCTATAACCCTCCATCTTGATTTGCCAAGCACTACTGAATAGTTCACAGTGAGGTTGCCAGATGTCGCTTTAACAACATGGCCACTATCGCCTGACAAAGCTCAAGCGTCCCTTTTTTACACATGAGCATGTAGCCTACCCACACTATAAACATTTTTAGTACAGGATGATAAAAACAAATTGAATAATGTTGCTTTATGATACTCTTATATTATTAAAGACTTACACTTAATTGTACAAATTATAATAATTTCAGAATCAAAATGATAAAGAAAATGCAAAATGGTGCATTAATAATTTTGGCGGAATTCATTGGTGCTACAAAACTCAAACATAACCTAACATAAGCTAACTTCTGGTCATAGGCAGTCAGGTTATAGGGATAAAGATAAGATAAGCACATGAAAGGTAGACCGGGGCATGCTAAATATCATTTTATATTGACCGATTAGAAACACCTGAGCTAAAAGGGTAAAAAAAACTAAGTACCGGTAAAAAATTATGCCATAAAAGGTAGACCGCACGTTAAAGGTCATTTCACACTGTAGACTATGGATACGGCGTTAAAGAGCGCGTTAATGTCGCACGCAATATTGCTTGATATATTTTCATATGTTTTGAACTCATTATCTTCAATCTCAATGAAAATATCGCTTTGTATAATTTCAGCCCTTTCAACACCTCTTTATTTGTTAAGGCAACATTATCATTCAATTCATTTTCTTTTAGTAAATTGTCATTTATATTCTTCCCTGTATTTTTTATTTTTTCATTTCTTTTATTTTTCTGCACAAAATATGCACCACGCTTCAAGCGAGCCAGAGATTCTTTCTGTTTTTGTAATGCCATTTTTCTTGTTGTTTCCGTCTATTTTTTTAGAATGATAGTTTTTTTTCTTTTAAATATTGGTCAAAACTTATCAAATAATATTTTTGTTAACGATTGAATTCGTTAAGCATAGATCTGAAAAGGCATAAACTAACAGTAACCTATTAGGAGATATGTACTAGGGACCGTGTATATTTATTTCAATCCAATAGGCTTTGCCAGAGCCGGATAGGACGTAAACCACGGACTGAAGCTCTGATTGAAAAAAAAACAGAAAACTGTAATAAGTATGCAAGAGGGCGAGGAGAGAGATGGCTCCAAACAAAAAAAAATAAGCAATCATACAGTGAATTAGCGGCATTAAAATTAAAAACAGTAGGAGCTGATTTTACCAAATTGAGAGGTAAATACAAAATTAACTCATTAATTAATTCTTTTCAATTCTACAATTTAATTAAGAGACAATACGCATATCGGTTCTAATGTTTTTGCCAGTCTTTTTCCCGAAATTAAAAAAAAACAAAACATTAGGGTCCTCAGGAAAATTTAAGGCAAGGATATTTGTAGGATTGACAATGAAGCCTTTCAGATGAGTGTCATATAAATCCTATGAATGTTTGAAATGGGCACGAACATAATTATACACATGCAAGTAGTCTAAAAATATATAACCTTTTGTCAGATAAATAATAATATGTCATGTGAATAATAATATATTGTCATGTAAATAATAGTATAAACACATTTTGTCAGATAAATAATAATATATGATATTTAATCATGTAGATAATAATATGTACCGTTCTTGTAAAAAGTGTTTGGCAAACGAATTTTTCACACGCATACGGGCTTACACACTTACATATTCACGCGCATATGCACTTACATACTTCTTGTGATAACTGCCCAGACCCTTTTCACCAAGGTTCCGGGAAACGTCACAGCTGTTTTAACAAATGTCAAAACAGGTGGTCATTGACACCGAGCTAAAGACAGGAGAGATGCGGACCTTATTTACTCTCAAAGAGCTGCGAAACACAAAATCCTGTTCTTGAAATTTGAGATAAAAATTTTATCTAGCTAAGTGTGCACACACATAAACATTTATTAGAGGAAACTCCGCTCAAACATGTTATTGGCCAACAGCGGGCCAGGCCCACGTTTTTCGAGCCATTATATACAGCTCTGGGTAGAACATAGAAAAAGAGTAAAAGGTCATTCAGTCAGACAGTCAAGTAGTCAGTCAAGGATAGTCGTAATAGACTCAAACATTACTAGGCCTGCTTCAAATACCCAACACAAGTTTAATCAAATTCTTTGCACATAAGCCTACCTAGTCCTCCGCCCAATAAAGAGTCCTTGAATCCGCCTTCCGAGATTCCTTTTCCCTCGAAGAATTCAACCGGTCCTCTTTCTCAACCTTCTTCACTAAAATCAAGCGAGAGGATAATCTCGCCCCAAAATTGGAGTCCGCTCAAGGTCAGCACCAGGTAACCGAATACCCCAATAACGCTACGTAGAAGTTAAGCAACATTGGAAAAGGTTAGTCCTTGGATGGAAAACCGTAAAGTCAACCACCACCGGTGAACATTTAGCCAGCCGTCTTCTAAACACTAACAAACTACTAACCCTCGGTAAACTGGTAACCAATAACTTATAGGCCAACTGCAAGCCCATCACCGGTGAGCAAAGTTCCGCTCAATGCAGGCCTTTTGCAAAAGGGCTATCTATCCCCCACTCTCTACTCGATATACACTGCACACATCCCGGCCCCTGTGAACCCCACTATCCTCAACATTCCATATACAAATGATTTCAGCCAGAAAATATAATGTCCTTAGAGTAACGCGCCTATGCAAGCTCGTATGACAGCGGCAGAGATCGAAAGATTAAACATTTACGAGGCCAAGTGGAGCATAAGAACAAATCAAGAGATATTCGAATTAATCCTAATTGGGAGGATACTATTGTCTGATGTTAGGGTCGGAGATAGACGCTATCCCTATCCCACAGAGTGCAATGTACTCGGAATGAAGATTACTTCATCAGGGTATACGAAGAACGTCGAAGATCGAATTTCTAAAACCTCGGTTGTAGTCAGAACTCTATTCATGTTCAGAATTCTCCGCGAGACTAACAAGAAGAAAATCTACAATGCAATTGTAAGATCTACGCTGCTCTACCCTGCTTCCGCTCTTTATTGTGCCTCAAAAACACGAAAGAGGAGATTACAAGTGGTGCAGAATAAGTGCGTGTACCTAATTACGGGTACATGCAGGCCAGAGAGAATACACCAAGAAGAGCGGCACAGGGAGGCGGGGTTAGTCCCATAAACTGAGTCATGAAGAACGGGCAACGAATTTGAAGAAGCTCGTTAATCCAAAAGTGAATGATGAAATCATTTAAAAGATTAACCAGAACAGAAGAGCCATAAGTCGCTCCAGATTTCCAAGCTCCCTAGCCTATTTGTTGGCGGGGATAAAGTGCCATTCTACGCATGAGATAAGTGTTTAATATCAGTGAAAATATGAAACACACTAACAGAGAATTTACCCAAATATTACAAAACATACGAGATTTGAATTTAAAAAACAAACTAATATTTACCCAATTATGACTCAAAATACACGATAATGGAAAGAAGAATAAGGAATGAAGAAAGATCAAAGAAGAAACAAAAGACACGAAATACAGACAAAAAATGAAACAAATAACAGATTACACTAATTAAAATAGTAAAGATCAATTACACCATAACTAAAACAGCAAATGCTCACTATACACCCAAAGAAAATTAGGAGATTTTGCAAGATAAATGGTTTGAACGCCATAATAATAAACGATATCGAAAACAAACATAAAAACTCACAAAACGAAAATAATGAAAGCGATAGGCATGATCACCAGGTAACTTGCATCACTTTGCAAATTTCTCACAGTACTTTCACTTTACACCGTTTTTATTTCTATCTATTTACACATGCTTTTGTCCCTTACATATACATATTCACATTTACATTAATTTGTAATCCGGATCCGCTCATACAGAAGCCCATATTTGTTGATTTCACAAATCTGGGCTTCTGCATGAGCGGATTGTCAGAATGTCGGAACCGATACAAAAACACCATAATAAAGGGCCTCATCAATAGAGCCTTCTCTCATTCTTCAAACTGGACAAAGGTTAATACAGAAATGAAGAAAGTAAATAAAATGCTCTTCAACAATGGCTACCCACAAACATCAATCGATAATGTAATAAAGCAGAAGATAGATTCATACCACAACCGAAAAACCAAGTACAATAGACCTTTATTACCAAGCATCCATATATTATATCAGGGGTGACTTCAGGTCATCAGCGTCACATGTATAAGAGAGATGTATAAAAAAGGAAAGATACATAATGCACACCGAAGACTTATATGTGAAGTGATAACACAGGGGAACAATTTTAATCACATTTTCTGGTGACTTAGATTTATCTGACAATTTTAATTCGTTTTTTCATGCTGATTTCAAATATATAATCCATTTTTACCTACATGTCATAGTTATTCTGTAATATATATTTTATCGTTTCCCAGAAAACTGCCCTCTGGACGGACAGAGAGGGTGCTTGTAGAAAGCAAATACTCACAGTACATAGTGTTATTGTGCAAAATATTGGCATTATTGTTTCTTTTTTCAGGTCTCATGTTAGAGTGATGGCTTCGTCAAGAGAAAATTGCGTTAATGATCCAGATACCTTCTGCTACATATGTGGCTGTTACATGCTAGGTCGTCAAAGGCGAAATATATCAATTTTGTGACCCTCACTTATAAGGCATATTTTGATGTTCCTCTTGGCGATCAAGATAAGAAGTGGGCCCCACATGCTGTTTGCCATAGTTATGTAAAACATCTTCGCAAGTGGACGAAAGGAAAGAGAAATGGTCTTTCCTTTGGAATCCCCATGGTGTGGCGAGAGCCAAAGGCTCATGTATCGAACTATTATTTCTGTCTGGTGAATACAAAAGGGATTGGCAAAAAAAATCGACACAAGATTGACCTTTCCAACATTCCCTCGGCTATCCGGCCACTACCTCATTCTGAGTCTTTACCAGTTCCGATTTTCCCTTGATATGCTTCCTCCGAGGATGAAAATGATGTACCTGATATGGACGTCCACGGAATGGACTCAAAGTCTGCCGAATCATCATCATATGCTGAACAGTCATTAGCTCCTCACTGTTTTAATCAAGAGGATTTGAATGAATTGATACGTGATTTGGTGTTTTCCAAGAAAGCTGCAGAACTTTTAGCCTCCAGGTTGAGTGAAAGACATATGCTCGAAAGGTCAGTACGGGTATCATATTACCGAACAAGGGAGAGTACATTTGTTAAGTATTTCTCTGAGGACAAACAATTTGTATACTACCACGATGTTTCTGGTATGTTTACCGAGTTGGGACTTGGCACCCATAGGTCAGCTGAGTGGAGACTGTTTTTGGATAGCTACAAGCGGGGCCTCAAGTGTGTCCTTTTGCATAATGGCAAGGACTTTGATGCATTTCTTCTCGGTCATTCTGTCCATCTGCGAGAAACTCAAGATGGCATAAGAATAGTCATGGATGTACTTAAGTACCATGAACACAATTGGATCATATGTGTAGACCTTAAGATGGTCAACTTCCTCCTTGGCCAGGAGAAGGGATATACCGACTTTCCATGTTATATCTCCATGTGGGACAGTTGAGCCCGTGACAAACACTAGTCCATTTAAGATTGGCCAGTTTGGGAAACTTTGGAAGCAGGAATGCCAAACATCGTTAATGAGCCAATCGTAAGTCGAGAGAAGATCGTTTTCCCTCCACTTCATTTCAAACTGGGGTTGATCAAGCAGTATGTCAAGGCGTTGAGCACTGACAATGATTGTTTACGATACATAGTATCGGCGTTTCCTGATTTGTCATATGGAAAAATATAAGCAGGAGTATTTGATGGTCTCCAAATCCGAAGACTTTTGAGTGATTCTAGATTCGTGAAGACCATGAAGGAAAGAAAGAAGGCAGCCTGGCTCTCATTTTCTGCCGTTGTTCGTAACTTCTTAAGAAACAAAAATGCGCATAACTACGAGGATCTGGTTACTAATATGGTTTTAGCATATCGTGATCTGGGATGCAACATGAGTGTGAAGCTGCATTTCCTAAATAGTCACCTCGACCGATTCCAAGAGAATCTGGGAGCCGTGAGCGATGAACAAGGGGAACGTTTCCATCAGGATTTGATGACGATGAAAGAGCGCTACCAAGGTCACCAAGATAGACACATGATGGCGGACTACTGCTGGAAGATTAGAAGATATCACCCAGAGAAGAATTACAAGAGAAAGAGAAAACAAACACAAATATTTGCCCATTGAAACCAAGAAAAGGTCTTCCAGCCTGATGTACGGTCATTAATAAATTAGCATCTATTTGATTACAATGTAATCCTAATGTATAATTTAAGTTTCATTTCATATGCAATAAAATGTTTGTGCCAAAAAACCTACTTTACTATAAATAACGCAAAATGATGATTCAAAATTACTTCAGGGCATGATGATATGCGTGATAAGATGAAAATTATTGTCTAATATTAGTTATTGATATTACGAAAAATCTGTAGCATTTTAGAAAGAACCTGATTTCAGATTTGAATTCAGTATGCTGAATTTAAATACATTGTTCCTGTTCTTAAAATATAGAGTTATACAAGAAGAAGAATATAGAAGCATATGAAAATTTTTTTGCTTTTAAAAATTTTTAATTTCGCCTTAAGAAAGCTTTAAAACGTAATTTTTAGATTTCAAATGCCTATAACTCGTAGAGTAATTTCTTTTTTTAAATATTTGGAAGTCGAATTAAGGAACAAAGAATCCCAAATGCAATGGTGAATACCAGAGGTTGCTATCTCATATTGTTCTCGAGTTATGTTGCCTAAAAGGTTCATAATTTTCATCAGAATTTGGCTATTTACATTCAGAAGACTACATTTACCAATCCGTGTAAGTTTTGAAATATAAATTAAAAAAATTGTATGGTGACTCTCTATTTATGGCATGGTTGCAATTAGAAGATCCTTGTTTTTCTCATTGTCAACTGTATGTATTTGTTCGCTCTAGAGTTGGAAGCAAAAATCCCGTTTTCCTCATTGTCAGCTCTATGTGATTGCTCTAGAGTTAGATGCAAAGATAATGTTTGTTTATGTTCCACAAGGAAAAATTAAGAGTATGTGAACCCAAAATATCTATATCGCTGCTGAACAACATTGTTTAGTTAATAGAAAGAGAATATTGTTTGTAAGGAATAAAAAAAGAAAAAAGAAAAAATATGTCCTACTTTATTTCCGAACTCACTTTTTATCCGCGCCACGCCGGGTATCCTTGCTAGTGTATATATATATTTATATATATATATATATATATATATATATTTATATATATATATATAAATATATATATATATATATATATATATATATATATATAGTTTATATATAAATTAAATGCGCAGAGAGAGGAATTTGTATGTGAGAAATAAAATAATGATAAAAAAATGCACAACTAGAGGTAGAAAAAAAAAACACCCTGATGTGAGGCGAAATCTCAAAACAAAAGAAGAGAAACGTAGGAATAAAAACATAATAATAGACAGAGATACACAAATACACTTGTGAGGAAACACACTGGAAAGTGGAGCACTAACTGAAGTAAATATTTTTTACAAACAATAAGGAGAAACTATTTGACGGAGCTAAAAAGCCAGGCAAAGTCAACATGATTAAAACAACGCTAGGAAGAAAACACTATGATTAAGCACAAAAAAACGAAGCAAAACACACTAAAGACAGGAAAGAATTCGCAAAAAGATTCGTTTACAAAAACAGAGCTATAAAATTAGACGAGAGCAAAAGATACGGCCAAAGCTGGCACGTCCTTCGCGCACGAGGTTAGTCGAAAGTGAAAAGGTGTTAAAGATATGGAGCTGCAGATTGGGGTTGGAATATCACACACTTGTGAAATTTGCGCTGTGAATGCATGCAATTTTCAAGATATCGACTGCAGGGTTTATCTGTAGTAAATAATGACTATTATTCGATTAATTAACTGGATATTCCTATAAGTTCCTCGAGGAAAAGTCCTATATTACATGCGATAATAAAACCTGCACCAGTAGTGTGTCATTTTCATAAGAGACCATGATATTGTTTTTCAATTCTGTCATTTCTTCTGCTTTCCTTTTAACATTATGGTGTAATATCCTAAGAGCATCAGAGTGCTGCAGTCAATTAATTCCGCAACCTGAGTCACTCGTCCATGCCATTGACTGGACCTCGTTCACTTTCGGGGCGTGGTGGTTATGAGCTTAAGAGGATTTTCATCATCGAAGGACATCAAACCCCGCACCTCATTGTGTTGGACCCTATTCGTCGACTGTGTTTCCGATTCTTGATACTCTTTCCACTTTTGCCTCACACTCAAATCCTCGGTTCCATCTTTAATTAAGGCAAAACTACGAACAATCGTGAGTCATTGAATAACCTCGTTTGCAGTTTTCATCCCACTGATAGGAGCTCTCTCGAGCCTAGTGGATACAGCGTTGGATTTCTAACGTCTAGGCACGGGGTTGATCCCAGCGAGCGCGCACCTAAAAATTTCAACGGCGTCACGAATTGTCCGAGCATTGGCAGATACGCTGAACTTCCTTCACGGTAGTAATAGATACACACACGTCATCATGCACATAACCCCTACCAACACAGCTATAATTCCTTACCCTGTCTTTGCAAATGCAATATACCGTATCTCTCTCTCGCTCTTTATTTCTTTCTCTCTATCTCGCTCTTTCTCTCTTTCTCTCTGTTCTGAATCCTTTTCAATGGAAAACTAGTCTCCCATCTGTGGGTGCTGATATCCACATAACCCTGAAGTGGTTTACTAGTGTTCCGTAGGGGGTTACTCATATCTATATACTACTGAGACAGATAACAGACGCAGACCCAGAGAGGGGGGCTTGGGGGCTAAAGACCAACCCCCAAATTTGAGAACCGTTTATGTTTATATTTAATTTTTTAAGCTATATTCTTCTCTGCTATTCAGAAAAGGTTATGTAATAAAGATGAACTGTAGAAATGGAGTCAAAGAAAATCATCGAATACTTAGTGAAGTTCTAGGAAAAGAAGAGTGGATTCATCGAGTTTTGGAGCTGAAGTTGTTGTGAAAGATGAGAGAAATCATCGAATTTTAGACCTGAATTTGTCGGGAGAGATGAGCGAAATCATCGAATTTTGGAGCAGAGGTTGCCGTGAGATATGGGTCGCTTCATCACTGCTTTAAGGAAGATTTCTCGGAACAATGTATCAAAGTGTCATTGATTCCACTCTTTTTGTACTAAGGAGGAACAATAATTTGTTATTTGTCTTTGTGGACATTTTAACAGAAGTTATGTTGGTCATTTATGGGTTGCATTTATTCTGCTGTTTCTTCTATATTAATTTATCAAATTACTTCCCCTTTATAAACATGATAAGATGATTGTAGAAAATTATCATGACGAGAAAGAAATAAAATTCTTTATTTAGGTTTTTGTAAATCGTATTTTAAAGAGACATTTTGGATTGCCCTCGTATATGATTTATTTCCCTAAATGAAATAGGAAATTTTTCTTCCGCCAAATGCTTTCGGAACAATTAGGGTTTATCGCGTAAGGCTGGGAGTTGATCTCATTATTATCATAAATATTAATCATTTTAAGTAATAGAAAAATGAAACAGGGTTCTCACCAGGAGGGTGGTTTATATTATAGTTAGTTTGAAGGAGAGGATGGTTGGGACGAAGCATTGGCAGACTCAAACTGTTGACATATTAATTTTTCTTAAACAAAATTTCGACAAATTTCTAGATTCTACAGAAAAGTATTTTGTCATGATATTAAATCTGTTAAACCCCAATATATATATAATTTGAGTAAATATTTATGTACAAATATAGATCAAATACATGATTTTTAGTATATGAGCATATTATTATAATGTACCTTTTGAATGGGTCAATCTTGAAAGAGAGAATGAATAACTTTATGACAACGAGTGAAACGGTTCATGAAGCACAAAAGGATAAGAATTACTGAAGTAGAAGGAATATAACAGGAAAAATGAAATATAATTTAAGGAGTTATTGAAGAATATATCTAACTTATAAAAGAGATGTGAGTCCGGAAACCATACAAGTACCTCGAGTATCTCAACGGAATCTGCAGTCTAAAATAAATTCGAACCAAGCATCTCGTCATTATAGTATCGCTCGCCAAAGTATATTTGACTGAAATTGGGCTTCCATCCCAGGACTTAGCATATTCAATGGAGCTTAAATTTTGTTATTAGGGAAATTCGTTTCAACTGTTGCCCCAATCTAGAATATAAATACATTACTCCTTGTGGAGAAATTAATATCACGAGGATAAACAGACGCTAGTTTGCTTACACAGTGTCAACAGTTACGTTCCATATGGTCCGATACTTTACCCACCCCCTCTCTTTTGTCCCGCTGTCCCAAAAATCCTCGAGATCGCTCGCAAAGAAGGAGTACTATCAGCAGATTTTGTAGTCCGTTAGTATAAACAAAGGAGGGTGGGATAGCCTTTAGAATAAAAAAAAAATATGAACAGGCTCACTGTTCCCTCCTGTTGTTTAGGTATATTTCCGCCAAATAGACAAAATTTCACTTTCTCCGATGTAAACCAGAAGGGCCAAGGGTCACAACGGTGAAAGTGATGTCCTAGGAGAGAGGCTTAAAGGTGGGCCCTCATCTCCCCTCTCTTCCCCCTAGGGGATAATCGACGTATATATATATATATATATATATATATATATATATATATATATATATATATATATATATATCGATTTGGAGAAATTAAGAAAGAGAATCGAGGTAGAAATCGAGAGAAGAAGAGCAGACCCTCAGTAAAACAGGAAATCAAGAAGTGGAACCGAGTGGCAGTTTTCTTCCCGAGGCTGTTCCTGTGGTCACATTGAAGAGTAGACCAGCAGTATCGAGAATCAATCTCATACCAATCTCGTTTAGAGAAGCTCCCTATCTCAGTTTTCTGAATAAAAACAGAGATATCCCTCACCATTGAGGAATACCAAGGTGAAGTTGCACTCGAGAAACATTCCCTTCTTGGACAAGTCTCATCATCGAGAAGCCCGCAAGTGTAACCCAAGGAGTGGAATAATCGTACATCCACAATTCCCTCGCTTATATCGTCAAGTCAAGAAGCATCGCTAAATGCTGCCCACTTACCTCGGGATCAGCTGTTATTCCCGGATAGCTTCCACCAACTGTAGCCTTAGCTCAGAGAGACGGACAGCTGTGTATCCAAGACAGCCTCACGCCGCGAATCATTGCATCAAAGAGGTTCTCGTTCAAGGTCATCCAACGCCAGATTCCCTCATAGTTAAAGGTTTAAGGATTCCAACTTATTTATGTTTGTTAGTTACCATTCCGTACTATTGTGAATTTTTCGCGTCAACCATCGCGTAGTACACATTGGTAATATTAATTTTTATTTAGATCCTCTTATTGTAGCCAGAGTATATTCAAAGTTTTAATATTTCATTTTTTATGTAATTAAAAGTATATTATTGCCCTAGTTGTTTAATTAAATCTTCGAAATGCTACATATGACAATAGATATAGAATATTACGAATCCTGCCTTGTTAAAGAATCAAAAAATTAATAGTAAAGCTCTCTTAAAGAAAATAGGAACGGAGTTATTCAGGTACAGAACAAACGTACATACATACTCGGCCGTATAACACGACACTCCTCATGTAGAAGTATTTTGCCTCATCTACCATAAAACAGTGATCAAATATCGATCGGAGGTAGACAAATGCAAGCAGTTGTTTTGCACCGTTAAGTTAAATAATCTATGCCTGAAATATTTTCTTCTCGATAAGTGATTGAGCCAAAGCATATTTGTACCTGCAAAATTAATTATAGGAGAATCAGTGGGGAAACAAAAAGAAAGATCTACAATTTTCAGATAATTTTTAATATTCCTCAAGTATTATTTTGTAGATGATCCTGCTTTAAGTTCATGAATCAGTAAATACTTCCTATCTATGTAAACTCAACCATATGCGTATAATTCAAATTGTGAAATGTTTTTATTCTATTAATTCCCACTTATTCTTCTCACCTGTTCCTCTTTTGTTTTCACTCTCCATTTTTTGCTCTTCCATTTTATTGAATTTCCGGATCGTTGGGAGGGGCGGAAATTTAATAGTAAAAAATATTTATTTTTTTTTGGAAAATAACCTCGAGGAAAAGGTTCACAACAAAACACCAAACCCTGAGACGGAACAATTTTGTAAAATGAAACAAAGATTTGACTTCGGAATCAGTTTTTACGTCCTGAAGGCAAGTAAAAAGAAGGCCTAAACATTTTTATATGTGGCTTTTAGTTTATAAAAACGTCCCCAAATAAAAATGTTTAAAAATTTTATATCTCAATTTTTGATATTATGATATTCTTCTGGGTTATTAATCTTGTGTTATAAATGATTGCACCTAAATTTAAGTTCTATTAGCTGAGACACGAAAGAAAATAGCTGTAACCAATGAGTGGCATTTTCACTAAAGGAGAAAGAAGAGAAAGAGTGCCTAATGTTGAGGCTAAGAAAGAATTAAAATCAAACCTCGCCAACCATAAATATAAATGCAAGAGTGCGTATTATCAACTTTCGCGTGTAGATTTGCTGTAAGAGAGCAGTTCCTCCAAAATAGATACTTTAATCAGTGGCAATAAATTGGCCGCTATTTAAAATGTTCAAACTATCTTTGAGGATAATAGTAGTTGCATGCTCCTTCGGAAAAGGTCCAGTGGAGTGCTTTTTATGCTTGCTGCTAACCCTTGGCACTAAAAGTATTTACCTGATTTTATCAATACCTAATTATTTGCTCCAGGCTGTGTGAACCGGGTCGAAAATCTTAACCTTATTCAAAATTCCGGGATTATCCTAATTAACATTCATTTATACCTGTTGATGTAACTTGCATTTGTATTATGAAAGGGTTAAAATAAACCGAACTAATATTAGAGACAAGGAAGGGGAGAAATATAACAGGAGTAGTCTATGTTATCACATACAAAAGGAGTGCCATAACAGAGTTTATCAAACCTCAATGCTGTTACCATGAAGCCACAAGTGAATTATTAAATGGGGAGCTATTAATCAGAATCAGAACTAGAATCCCTCTTAGATTATATTCGAATTTAAAGCGATTCCATCCGGCCTTTTCGAATTCTAGATCATAACTTTCAACAGGTTTCATCTATTTAGGATTATCCCATAGTAGGAGATTTTAGGACCAGTGGCAGAAAATGTATTGATTAATTGCAACACTTTAATATAAAACAGCTTCGCCCGTGACGAACTTTGCCAAGGAAAGAGGAATTTTAGCAGTTTTACTGTTAATCATTCCAAAAAGATTACATGTACATAGATTGGTTTTTATCTCCCTCAGTAGTGTCTAGAAATTAAAGTTAATCTGCCTGCCACTTATGATAAGGTTTAAGGGTGCAATGGTAATTACGTTTTGAGTTTTATCATGGCCCATTAATAAGGCCAGTATATTAATCACAGTAATTACATCGCCGTAGATCTTTATCAGTTATTAGCTCTCTCATTTATCATGTCTACCTTACTTCTATTTCCTGCATTTTACAAGTTCTCTAACTCTCTACGCAGTCAGATATTTTTACTTCTATTAACTCTGAAGAAATGTGCTATAAAATAAAAAAATACATTTTATCTATATTTACTTCATAAATATAAACTTTGTGGAGAGCTTGGAATTTTCCACTAACGAAACCATCCAATTAAAGCTGATGCATTGTCTAGCTGTTTTCCCCATTCATTAAATTAAAAATATGAATAACGATTAACTATTTGATTTATTTACTAAATATAAATGCACATAACCTTGAAGTGATAAGATCTAAGAATTACCCCACCCATGTATGTATAAGAATTTAATAAGAATTGAATAATTTAACAATTTAATAATAGCCGTTGTAGATAGCACGAAATTTTAATCTATGTGCCAATTTGTGGAAGGAGGATGTTTATTAAAACGTTGAAAAAGTAATATATGTATGTAACTCCATGAAAGGTAAACAGATTCCATGTTTGGATTTATTAAAATTCGCAGGTGTTTTCCTTTCTAACATAATAATCATTGAATAAAATTTGCGATCCTGTAATAAAACCAAGTTCGCTTCTTCATGGGTATCATTTAAAAAATTATTAATCACATAAATGGCCCTGTCGATGAGTGGTTGTGTCGATCTTTGAGCACCATGCTTTTATATGAGCCTGGAAGAGAAATTTGCCACGTTTAAGTACAGTGGGGGCGGGACGAGAATATCTTTGAATGAGCAGAAGATTTACATCGACAAGAGGAACGTAACCTTTTTTCGGAAATCCTTTACTCTTACTGTAACCAAGCGCGAATGATGGAGAGGAGTTGAGACGGAAAGCTAGGGGGAGGGGTATTGCACGTGCCGCGATTCTCAGCAACAGAAGAAAGCGACTGCGATCGAAGCGGCAAAGAGCCGGAAGCACTTTTTATGGATCGCTTTCGATCTTCTTTCCCAGCTCGGAAAATGGATTCCGACGCAGCTTGAAGCGGCTCTAGCGGGATTAAGAAAGGATTCGATTCCCCTCTCCAAGATGATATCTCTCAGCAGCACAGCTCTCGTACCGGCAGGTTATTTGGAGTCCCGCCATAAGTGCCCTTCCGAGGGACGGGGCGTTTGCGTCTCATAATTTATTATCCCAGCACATTACCTTGACGTGATTTTTATTAGAGGATAAATTTTTGTCGCACTTTTTATATATTTTGCCATTATATTGTTTATTTTTGCTTCTGTTTAAAAAGACGTTACAAATGGGATCAACATAAAAAACACTTTTTTCACCGTTATTTTAATAAGATTTAAATTTAATCTTTTAGTTCACGTGAAAACATTTTGTTTTGATAAAAGTAAGTATAAATGGACCGAACAAAATAAAAGACAAAAGGACAGACTAAAATTACCATTCACACATGATAAAAAGGAAATTCAAAGGTCTACTAATTTCGGAAATCTCTCCAAATTTAAACAGTTAATGAGAGTACGAAGAAATGATGCCTCTTTACCCAAGAATACAATTGTTATGAAAATATTGGTGGTTGGATCTGCAAGACATCGCTACTTTGAGGATATTGGTCCATAAAACAATTGCAGAGAAACAAATAAACTAATATATACCAGGAATGAAATCGATTCAGGAATATGAGATCCGTTGTGTTAGATATAGAGAAGTAGCATATGAGGATAAGATGCATGTTCGCGCTGATGTTTTGAGTGGTAATGGAAGAGTCTTTAAAGGAAAAAAAATGGCAAGAAAGGGAGGAAGCCGTTACAAAGAGAAAAGAAATCGACAATATTCTCGAAAGGTAAAACATTATAAGATCTTTATGTGGATTTTTGACTCTCTATTCTAAGCTTTTGTTGATTTCGTTTTTATCTTTTTTATAACGGGGGGCCCAAAGGTTACTTCACATTTTAAAAAATTAATAACACAAAAACTAATCAAGTTATAAAAGTGGGTGATAGATAAAATGAAAGAGTAGATCTTAGATTTTTATTATTTAAATATAATATCATTGTTAAAACAAAGGCGTATTCTTTGCACCATATTTTCCATGACATTTTCCAAAAAATCAGGAGTGATTTTGACGATTTCTTCAATGAGGTTTTGTTTCAATTCTTGAAGATTATTAGGTTTATTTACGTAGACCTTTTTTTTAAGGTATCTCCAGGGAAAAAAATCTAGAGGGGTAAAATCAGGTGATGGTGGTGGCCAAAAAACGTCACCTAAACGTGAAATTAACCGACCAGGGAAGGCTGCTTAGTGTTGCCATGGTTTCTCTCGCTGTGTGTGGTGTCGCCCCATCTTGTTGAAACTTCATATCGTGCATATCCAGATCTTCCAGTTCTGGCGATAAATAATCTTGCATAATTTATCTGTAAGTGTCCCCTGTTACTGTTACTGTCACTGTTTTTCCGTCAGCATCCTTGAAGAAGTAGGGACTAATGATTCTTGAATTTTCTGTGCATGAAGAGGCTGCTCGTGAATTATCATGGGCTTTTCAGCACAAGAGAATCTGCAATTTTGTTTATTAACGTATCCAGTAATGTGAAAATGGGCTTCATCGGACATGAGTAGGTGCGAGGTAAAAGTCGGATCATTTGTTAGTCCCCAAAATGCGCGTACAAAGTTTATTCTTTTTTGATGGTCTGCAATATTTAATTGTTGAGTTATTTAAATTTGTATGGATGAAGTTTCAATTCTTTTGTTAGGATGCATTGCAATGATGTTCGAGAAATTCCTAGTTAACTGGATATGCACGATATGTGGTTTCAACAAGATGGGGTGACACCACACACAGTGAGAGAAGCCATGGCAACCCTAAGAGCAGTCTTCCCTTGTCTTTTAATTTCACGTTTAGGTGACGTTTATGGCCACCACAATCACCTGATTTTACCCCTTCAGATTTTTTCAGCTGGAGATACCTTAAACAAAAAAGGTCTACGTAAATAAACCTAATAATCTTCAAGAATTGAAACAAAACCTCATTGAAGAAATCGTCAAAATCACTCCTGATGTTTTGGAAAATGTGATGCAAAATATGGTGCAAAGAATCCGCCTTTGTTTCAACAATGATAAAGAACATTTGAAGGATATTGTATTTAAATAATAAAAGTACAAGATTTCTTCTTTCATTTTATCTATCACTCACTTTTATAACTTAATTAGTTTTTGTGTTATTATTCTTTTTAAATGTGAAGTAACTGTTTGGCCACCCGTTATCTGTCGATATATGAATACTTTAAATTCGCTTTAGTTAAATCTATTTAGTTAAGGATGAATTATTATATTTTCAACTCACTTCATATTTTCAGTGAAGATTTAAGAATATTAACCTTTCTAAAATCATATCCATATGCCGGATTATCTTTGCTAAGTCTTCAATAATTGATTTAAGATCTATTTATTATTTAGCGAATTTATGGTAATGTCATCTCCATATTTTGATTACGAGCTCAATTTTAAAGGGAACAATTTACTAAATTTTTAAGTGAGATCAGTCTTTTTAGACTTTAAATGAAAACCCATAATGACGTTTGTATTTGTTCGTAGAGTAAGAAAAGAATAGAAATACCTTTGTAGAGATAAGATTATATTGGTAGGATGGCTGTGCAAAGCTTCAACCAGCCATATCTTGAACAACAGTGATGAACTCTAATGACTTGAAAAATATAGAACTAGAAGTTGAGCAGGTTGCAGAACATTACCAGCGCACTACTCTATAGTCATATTCTGCCTATGCCTAGGTGCAGCGAATTTTGCTTAGGATTAAATTGCTTAGCATTTCTGCTTCTCCGGAATAACCCAACAGGCCGTGTGACAGAGATTTGTAGACGCCAAAGCATGATAATACGCTGGTGGGCGTATACTTTATACCTACGATTCTCCAAGCTGCTCTGAAATCCCTTGTTTAATTTAAGACCTATGCTACCAAGTTACCGTGCATGGCTGCGAAAAAGCGCACTAGAAGTCTTAGTATTGGAGAGGCCGTCCACAATCCCACGACGACTTAAACACTCAGCTTCATCAACCAAGCGTCTACATTTAAAATCAAGAATATACAAACAATGCACACGGCTAATATGAGGTCCTAAAACGCTTACCAATTCCCTGTACGCAAGGCCTTCCGCAGCCAATCGACATCACTACCCTTAATAAACTATAAACAGATAACATTGTTGAGAGACTGCTAAGATTTGGTAACAAACTACATTTCTCTCGGTACATAACATAGGCGAAAGAAGGAAACCGTTTGCGAGAAAAATTTGCCAAACGCCTCCGAAGATTTTCTCAAAAAGTGAAATTCCCTATGTGTTACTCCCTTACCTCCATAAATCGCAAAAAGTAAATGTGGTATAAAAACAAAAACACACACAGTGCCAGTGCCACACAATATTCGGGACTACAGCAAGTTTCCGACTCTGCTTGTCAAAGGTTAAGGGCTGAATTGGACTTTGGAAATTCTATCCTTTTTCTGTATTCTTTTCTCCCACTTTATACAAATCTGACGAAAATGACTAAGCCAAAAAAAATGACCAACGACGTACTCAGGATTAGCCTGAGGACTCTCCCCGAAAGGACTAAGCCCGATCGGGAGGATGTCTTCTCTATAGCCTACGGTGAGCTCGACGTAGCTTTCGTCAGGATAATTGACACTCCCTTTGGCTATACTGCCATTTGCCAAAATGAGAAAAACGCGGAGCTCCTGGCTTCTTCCAAAGCCGCGGCCGTGTTCAGGAACATCAACCTAACCCCTATAATCACCCCCCAAATTCAAGCCCACCGTAGTGTAGTCTGCCACAGGCTACACCCATGTGTGATGCACCTCACAGCTGAGGAGATAATAAATGAAATAGAGAACAACCATACGTGGGCAGAGGTATCAGAAGTTATTAAATTCAAAAAATACACCCACGTATTCAAGGTGGTGTTCCAGGACACCACTATGGCACAAAAGGCCAAAGAGACCGGTCTCCTACTCTTCCATGTCAAGTTCTGCCCCGAGCAAATATAAAGAGAGGAGTTCACCCAAGTACAGACATGCTTTAAGTGATATAAACACAATGAGCATACAACCAAGTCGTGCCCCCAAGCGTCAGATGTCTGCTCCATATGCAGCAAATCTGGCCACATTTGTCGCGAGTGCAAGTATCTGGAGAAGAAGTGCGTCAACTGCAAAGGTGAGCACTCGGCAATGGCGATGTCCTGCCCAGCCAAAAAAGAGGCTATTAGAAAGGAGAAACAGAGAAAGAGGGACGAAGAGAAAACAAAGAACAACAGGTCCTATGCCAAAGTGGCAAAGGCTGCAGTGAAATAAGCCTCCGCTCATCCTACCTACCTCAAGGTGGAGAATGAGCAGTTGACAAAGATCATGTGTTGCATTTATTATGCACACATTGTCAATCTCACGAGACCTCGCTCCTTCAAGAAGGAGCTAAACAAAATGCTGGTTAAAAACGGGATGGATGAGATGTGGTTCCCGGAGAACCCCCCATCCGAGGAAGTGCTGCGCGACAAAATGCAGCCTCCCCAAATTCCAAAATCAAACGCCCTAGAACAATCTGTCCTCCCTCAAAAAGTTAACACTCAAATCACAATTGTCCATCCTCCAACAATTTCCCCCCCCCACCCTCAAAGAAATCCGAAGAATCAGCCAACTGAATTTCGACTACAGGGGCTGTGCAAAAAACGAAACCCCGTCATGGTAGCCGCACCAAGCGGTCACCCAACCGGAAGGGGACGAGGTCAACCTCATCCTCTAGAGAAGACAACCATGCTTATCATGGCAAGAAGATACATTTAAAGATATACACCCCGGAAAGTGCGCCTTTTCCAGAAACCAGTGCGCCCAAGGACGTGAGCGACGGCGTGACGACGGATCGCTATAAATGGGAGTATAGCGAGGACGTTCCCGAGAGGGTGGTCGAAGAGGCCCTCATTTTGGGAATGGTCCGGCTGAACAAGGAGGCCTTCGTAACACTGACGGCCTTTGAGTTCAACAAGAAGAGATCCCGTAGATCCCGATCTCCTCCAGCCAGCCACTCCACCCCCCAAAAACTCGTAAATAGGAACGACTAACTTACAGACAACATGGACAGACTTAAAAATGACTTGACAGTATTACAGTTGAACTCTTAAGGCTGGATCGACAAACAAGTGACTTACAGCAACATCATTAGACAATGTGACCCTGATATCGTTTTGATATCAGATCACGGACTTAACTTGACACAGATGAAAATAAAAAAATTTAATTACGCCATAGTAACCAAGAACCACAGCCAGGGGCTTTTCGATGGCGCTGCCATCGCAGTCAAGAAAGGAATCCAGTTTAGGTCACTCCCAGATTTAGACGAGTCCTATCTGGCAGTCGAGATCCAGACTACCCTGGGGCCACTGGTAGTGTCCACTGGGTACCAACGCCCAAGACGGGACTATATCCCGATGCACAATTTTCTCCAACTTTGTGCACATTGGAGAACAGTCACGTTCGAGGGAGATCTCAACGCCAGATGCTCGGAATCCAGATACACCTGAGTTCTGAATAAGAAAGGGAGGAACTTAAGGAACCTTATTGGCGGGGGTATTGTTGCACGCATTTGGCCCGACTTCCCCACCAATGTCACCGAAACCTGTGAAACAAAGCCAGATGTCATCCTGACCAGCTCAGAATTTCATACAGCCTAGCCCTCTAATCCCAAGCGACCACATAGCTACCCTAATTAAGATATCCTCAAGCCTCATTCAAATACCCTTCAGGATGAGAAAGTGCTTTTTAAGAACGAACTGAGAAAAGTAGCGCACCCTTGTTGGTGAGTTCAGACCTCTACTACTCGAGGAAGCCACCCTGGAAGAGATCGGCCAGGAACTGGCTAGACTAACGGAGGTAATGCTGGAGGCGGACCACGCAGCAGTACCCAGAACATCGTACAAATCACTACCCGCACCAAGGTGGGCTTAGGAGTTATACGACTTAACGGACGAATACAAGAGTCTATTTGAAGCTATTAGACTGACTGGCACTGACAGAACTAAAAACAGACGTTTAAGGATACTCAGGACTGAAATGAAGAGACACATAACGGAACAACAAGAGGCTCTTTGGAACAACCTCGTAGACAAGATGCATGAAGAAGTGGACCCTCAAACCTTTTGGAATACTCTTTCAAGACTAAAAGTAAACCACCTGACACACTCAAGTAAACCAGAGACACACTCCTCAAAAGAGACGATGGGACGAAAATGACCTCAATGGAAACGGAATAAGTGTTCAGGACCTTCGTGAAAGATGTGTTCGTCATCAGACCAGAGGAAAATGAACACTTTGACAAGGACTTTGAAGACCAAATCCATGACCAGTTAAGACCAGTAGTAGACAGGACGTACCCATTTAATATTACGACAGCGGACAGAGAGATGAATGGTGACGGACGAAAAATAACAGAGGATGAAATCCTATCGACGCTACGTGCCTTCAAACAGAGAGTGTCAGGTAAAACAAACTTGACCAAACTAAACTGGTTGAACGCCCCCCGTAACATCCTAGAGGGGCTGGTCAATATCATAAACGTGTGCCTAAACGTTGGCTATTTCCCGGACGAATGGAAGATCGCCAACATGATCTTCATTCCAAAATCCGGGAAACCGCCAGACGGCCCAGCGAATCTCAGGCCCATTTCCCTCCTCGAAGTGGGAGGCAAGGTCTTCGAAAAGATCCTTGCCAACAGAATCCTGGATTTTATGGAGGAGAATAACCTCCATAACCAACATCAACATGGATTCCGAAGGGGGAGGGGGACTGATACAGCGCTGGCTGTAATCACAGAAAAACTGGCGAAGATCGCTATCCAGAAAAGGTACGCGGACCTGGTGCTCAGAGATGTTAAGAAGGCATTCGACAAAGTATAGAGGACTGGGCTCCAGTTCAAAATACTGAGACTTGGACTAAACCCACGACTAGAAAAAAATTCTATGTGACTATGTCACTGACAGAATAGCGTACATACTAATATTCTACCACACGTGACCGAACTTCGAACTCACTGCAGGCGTACCACAGGGTGGGTACCTAAGCCCCCTGCTGTACAACATCTACACTCTTGATCTACCCAATCCGATCAGGGAAGACTCGCTCTTCGCTTAGTTTGCTAACGACATTACCCAGATCATGACTGCCCTATTCAAAAGTCCCGAACTCATGGCACGAATCACCGCCAGTGAGATCGACCACGTCAGCAGGTTCGAGAGAAGATGGAAGATCGCCACTAACATCCAGAAATTCAAAGTGATCCCATTCTACAGTATGAGACGGGCCGATATCGTAACAGATATCGCCCGTATTCCATACAGCTCTGACGGGACAGTTCTGGGACTAAAGATAGGTAAAACTGCATACGGCAGCCACGTCACCCAGACGGCAGCGAGCGCGAGGGTCGAGCTTTCTAAGCTGTTCAGGTTAAAAAATCTGAACAGGGCCAACAAAAAAAAAATCTATAACGCGCTCGTAAGATCCAAGCTGCTGTATCCACCGATACCTATCTGCACTAGTTCTAGGAACAAAATTAGACTCCTCCAAAGAGTGCAGAACAAAGGCGTACTCTTAATTACAAACACCAGGAGGAGAGAAAGAAAGAGGCAGAAGGACCTACACCGCACGATCCAAATGACTCCAATCAATTTGGAACTGCAGAGTAGAGCTCGCAAGATCTGGAAGAAAGTACCACGAGTCATGACGGACAATACCAGACAAAGACACATAGACATTCCGCCAGAAGACAGAAACAGAAGAAGACTAGACTTCATCAGCAGCAAAGCGCAGACCGAAAGACAGGAAGAACCGATATACACATAGGACTTTTACCACGACAAACAATAAACATCACAAAGATCACCCAACGAACAGAACATTTCCATAAAAACACACAAACATACAACTAAAAAAACTTGAGAGACACAGAAAACACCTACAAAGGCTCGAATGCTACAAGAAGAAACATCATAAACCACAAGAAACAAACCAATAATCACAAACAGTAAAAAACACAAAACAGAAACAACACAAATGTACACGAAAAAGAACCATAAACCAAGAAGAACACAACAAGAATCAAGAAAAAGTACGTAAAAAGATCACCAATATTAAGATAAAGCAGTGAGAAACACGATTCCCTATCATCAGGGATTTTCTCCCCCCACTTTATCCTTTTCATCAGGGAAATCTATCCCTACCTATTTGTCTTTCACTATTATATACATATATGCATACGTGATAGCAGTTGCAATCTTATATGTGTGTATGCATTTTCCTTTACACTACTTTTTATATCCAAGTCTAAGTCCATTGTTGAGAACAATTTAAATGCAACAACTTAGCTAGTTAAAACAGTAAACGATAGGATAGAGCTCATCCTCCCGGATATAGTATGCCAGAAAAAATATCGAATCTATGTGGTTTAAATGACGTCAGGAAGCAAAACCTTGACTAAGTCCCAACTGCGTCCTGTTTTGCTATCTAATAATTCACTTATGAACAACCAAAATGCTTCCGAGAGCAGAGTAGCGAAGTCCAACTAATTTTGGGTCGCCGGTAATGAATATCATCGTTAAAAATGTTTGTTAGCTCTACTTTTAAAGATACACCTACGTCTCAAAACAAGTTCCAACAGGCTTACGGTAGTGTGTTTCTTACCATCACACTCACAGTCTCACTGCCATTCAGTACTGTTAGGTATTGCCGTTCAGTATTGGTTGTGCTGTGCAAGTTTACATTTTGAGTTGAAAGGTAGGTGATTTTCCTTGTCAAACACTTTTTAAGCCTATAATAAATATTCCTTGAGCAAGCTTTCGATATATATATTAATTTTATTTTCCTACTGAATGATATAAATACTTCTGCTAAGCTGTCATGCTCTGTATTATAATGATAAATTTATGAATTAGTCTTTTGTTTCTATTCTAATTGTTTGTTGTGTTCTTCTTTCAGCTGCCTCGTACTTGTGTAAATAAGGCAGACAACTTCTTTTACAGTTGTGGTAGAGTGACCTTTGCATCACAGAAGTGCCGTATAACTGCTATGGTTAGAAAGGCATATCATCTATATTTTGGATACAAGATTAGTGACTAGGATAAGAACTGGGCTCCTAACATATGCTACAACACTTGTGCTACTAACCTTCGCCAATAGTTGAACAGGTAGAGGAAAGGAATTCCTTTTTCTGTGCCAATGACATGGCGGGAGCTAACAAGCCATAGCAACAATTGTTATTTCTGCATGGTAACTCCAGAAGAAAAGGGCTTGTCAAAGAAGAAAATGGAGTCCATTAAATATCCAAACATTCTATCAGCTATTCGCTCAGTTCCACAAGGAGAATGTCTACCTGTTCTTGATATATCAACTTCGGTATCTTTTGTTGAGTCAGATGAGGAATGTGGTGAGAAGAAACAAAGAATGAGGACAGTGCTGGATTAGAGGTGACATGAATTTGATGAAGCACACTCCTCTAGGCCACATCTAATAACACAAGGGGAATTCCATAACCTTGTCAGCCATCTTTATCTACCCAAGAATAAGGCAGAGCTGCTAGCCTCTGGTCTTCAAAAGTGGAATATCCTAGCAGCTGATGTGAAAATTTCAAAATTTCATGACCCTCAGCAGAAGTTCAACGATTTCTTCGTAATTACAAGGTGATTTGATGGCCTGCAACAATATTGATGGTCTGATGGAAGAACTTGGCATCGAAGACGATACGAACCCAGACACTAAAGGCTGTTCATTGATTCATCCAAAACGAATCTGAAAGGTGTCTTGCGGCAAAAGAGCAATAGTGAATCATCAGTTCCTCTAGGCTATGCACCACATATGAAAGAAGCTTTTGAGAATATAAAGCATATGTTGCAATGTATAAAATATGATGAACATCAATGGCAGCTCTGTGGTGACGTAAAGGTTATTGCTCTTGTGATAGGTTTGCAGGGTGGATACAGCGAGTACTGTTGATTTCTGTGTGAATGTAACAGTCGTGCAAGAGGTTCTTACTATATCAGGAGAGACTGGCCACGTCGTTAATCATTGGAACTTGGAATGAAAAATGTTCAACATCTATCTCTCACTGAACCTCCTCCAAAATTTGCTACCACCACTACACATAAACTTGGAGCTCAAAAAAACTTTGTAAAAGCTATGGACAAATCTGATCAGAGATTCAAGTATTTAACATCCAAATTACCCTCACTGAGTGACGCTATGATAAAAGAGGGAGTTTTCTTTGGTCCTCAGATTCGAGTTTCTTTAAAAAGGTGACTTTGCATCAGCCCTTCATGGGGGGAAGAAAGCTACTTAGGAACCATTTATGTTAGTGGTAAATGGATTTCATGGAACCAGGAGGGAAATAAACTATGAAGAATTAGTGGAAAAACTCATCATGACTTACAAGAACAAGGTATGTAACATGTCACCTAAAATCCACTTTTGGGACTCAAACTTACACTTTTATCCCAGCGAATTATGGGGCAGTTAGTAACGAACATAGTGAAAGGTTTCACCAAAATATTTCAACCATGGAAAAGCGGTACCAGGGTAAATGGAGAATAGCAATGCTTGCAGAGTATAGCTGGACACTGGCAAGAGATGATTCTTCAGCCCACTATAACCGTCAAACTAAAGGCAAGAGAGCGGATATGGATTAGAGTTTAAAACATAATGACACACTACACGTTATAATAAAATAATCAAATATTACGTGCCGCGTATCATTAAATCTACAGCAAATAAGCATTTTCAAGGTGATATTTGGATTCAGTGCATGAAAATACAAAAGAATTAACTAATCTCACTTAAGAAGCAGCCGTTTTATAAAAAGAACCTGATTTAATGTCTATTTATTTCTCTCTTCATATTTTAACACCCCGTTCCAAATCCTCTTCGTACTTTGAAGCGCATATATTTAACAGTTTCTTTCTTCTACAGCAATGCGTGTAGGTGTGGCAGAAACACAATCCCTAAACTTTCGGCGAATGTTGTAAAAGGCTACCTCTAGATGCCGGGCACCTGAAAATTTTGTTCCCGTCATCGCGATACACAATACGTGATGGACTGGGATGTCATTTAATTCGTCTAGTCAAGCAGGTCAATGTGTGAACTTAGGGTGCTTCTAGAATGTGAGTGGCCAATGATAAGGAAAAAGATGGTAGTGGTTAAGGATACGTCGTGATTGATAAATGTAAAGGTAAAGCAGATTGTGACCACAAGTGAAAGGAGAAGGAACTTTTTCAAGTGAGAAAAGTTCTAGTGAACCCCTTGAGAGAGATGCATTTTGTTTGCGAGAGGAAGAAAGAGTGAGGAAGGACCGGATAAGAGCTGTTTATTATGTGTTTTAAGAGTGTGGATGAAGGTGTAAATAAGTGTACCTAACTAGTATGGGCTTTTAAATATTTTGATGGAAATCTACTTCCGAAAAGAAAACACGAGAGTGTCAGAGTGTAAAAAGGGTCTGAAGACCTGCTAATGGTAAATTGATTATGTGAACGAGTTATTGTGAGAGATAAGAACTGACTTCGGAGTTCAAATC